>VONZ01001872.1:0-88149 GCA_012976165.1 Labeo catla
AAACACGAAAACAGATGTTTACGTGAATGTTCATGCTGCTCTTTTTCCATGCAACAAAAGCGTATAATGAGCAGAAGCTGGAAAAGCATAATAAAATGATTTCTGATTTCTGATAAATGAGGAAAAGACTAAAATTTGAATTTAAGATTGAGGCAATTTGAATATGTGAAAGTCCAAATGAGATTTGCTTATAAGATACACAAGAACAATGGTGTTTGGTTGTATTGACAAACCTGAGATAATGTATCTTTATGCACCATATTTGAATACATACAAATGCAATCTAGGAAACGTATCCTTATTTGGATAAACGTTATGAAATGTGACCTTTGTCATATAGCTTGTACATACAGCTCATTAGTTATAATTTAAAATCTATTGTGAACCGCTAAGGCAAATGAAGACCACAGTGAGGTCATTATTCAGCTAAAACTCACCAAATGTAACCAGCAGTGAGAAAAGACCATTATGAGGTCATCGCTCAATTAAAACCCAAATGGACTGTCAATGGGGTTCTTTGATAATGCATAGAGGTGGATTCAAGCTGTGTTGGCGCCAAGGTTTATGAACGTAACTTTGCTGTACGCAGTGTGCTACTTACATTCGGGCTTGTTTTGCGGAATGAGCCGAGGATTTAGAGCGATGGGTTGAGACGGTAATGAGATCTCCAGCACACCATCCCATCCTCATGTTTCCTCTCCATTTAGCACAGTTTAAATGCCCCCGTACTGCTGGATATGAGATGTGGTGATATCCCAGCGTTTCCCCATTTGATGTGGTTTCCTTCTTTCTTCCACCGGCTCACGTTCTTTGCTCGGTAAAGTGCGACCACAAGGCAGACATCAGTCGTCTCCCTTTGAACAAATGTTTAACTTTCTTTCTGCAGTTGTTTGGGAGCACTGGACATTTTGGAGCGGCCGCCTGAGAGGTGGATGATGATGGAGGGCTTGATCTTGATGAAGAGGCCCTCCTCAGAGGTTCGCTCAAAGGCATTAAGCCACTTGTCCATGTTTTAGGACTTGAAAAGAGCTTTCACCACCTGCGTGGTTCTTAGCTTGTGAAACTCAAGGTCTTGCTTAGGTTTTGCAAAGTCTGGTTCACACGATTAAGCTCCACCCACTTAAAATGGAAAAGGCCATCTGATTGACATGTAAAGCGCCAAGCCAATTGGCTCCATTTGGAGTGTGAATTTCAGCTGAATTGACCCTTTGCAAAGACTTGCCTCCAACAAGCCTCTGCGTCATGCTTTCATGCAGTGAAAAATACACTGAGAAAACTGACGGACTCGTGACGGACAAGACAGAGCAGGTTACTTTAGGTATGAAAGTCTCAGCTTTCAAATTTTGTAATTTACTAGCACAAAAGAAACATGAACGAACATCAGAAGGTATCTTGTTTCAACAGTGGAAAGACATCAATACACAGCATTTGTCAAGTTCAAGTCCGCTGATGTTAATCTACTCTCCTGTCTGGCAAATTCTGCGTTATGATTGGTCAAATCACCTGTCAATCAAACTCCCTGCGAAGGGTCAGTTGGCCACAATGCACAGGAAGTTCGGTTTGAAAGTGGAATTCGCATAATCTGCAAAGCCTAAACATATTAATTAAGTGTCTTAGGTGAAACTCTTTTTTTGAAGATTTGATGCCACCAGCTTAGAAAACTTCAAAATACAGTGATTACTTCGGCCCCAAAAATTCTGGTTTGTATCTACTTGCCTTATACCCTAAACCCCAGAAGTTGCATTAATTTAGCCAATCAGATTAGAGTTTGCCAGACTAAAAAAGTGCTTTTCAGTTTTGTGTGCGGTCTGTGGACTCTTGCTAAACCTGCAGCGGTTTGCCGCTTGCCCTTGCTGTAGTAGATCAATATCACCTAAAAAAAAAATTCCCAACAACTCCCTACTCATGTCACGGCTGGAGCTTTTCATCTCCGGTGGGAGTCCAATTATAAGGCTTGAGCATAAGTGCAGGTATGTGAACAGTGTTCGAAGGTGTTTAAATTGACACGGGGTGATGGCGAGGTTATCGGCTGCCCACAAAGTCTCTATTCGAAGGGTGGGTGAAGCTGCTAATTGCCCCTGTTAGCACCCTGGTTTCTTGGAGCGGAGCAGAATGGCCGGCTTATTACAGGGGCGAATGCTTTCGTAAACAAACCTGCGTCAAATCCAGCCCAAAAATGCTTTATCATGCTCACATAACTGATTCACAGCTTAAAAGGATTGTTGTTTGGTTCACTTAGACAGAACAAAGCAATAATGAGAGATGGGGAAAAATGTTGGCATCTCTTAGGGATTGATAGGTATGCAGTATAAAACCCCCATTAGCGTCATCAAAAGAAGATTTTGAGGAAGTTCGAAAGATTGTATTTTTCCCACTGCCTTGTTTTTATTGTTTTAAGATGTCAATCGCCAAGTCCAAATGTACTTTGCCTTTGTAGATTTGTAATCTGTGAATGCTACCAGCTTGTAGTGAACGTTGCTTTTGTTAAAAAACAAAATGCCAAATTCAGTGGGTGGTATGATTTAGTCGCTATAATGGGTGTAATAACACAGCGGACTTAACTCTCCCAGGCAAGCCGATTTTGGCAGCCTTGATGTAACGTTCTTAGAGGCGCTGGGGGGGATTTGTCTACGGTATCTGGGTGGCAAGAGAGAGACAATCTGACATGATCTCTTCTAAGAAGGCTGGAGCAGTCAGGGGCCATGAAGCCCTGGCCCGGAGATCTTAGCGAGCATGTGAACACGGATTATTACAGCATGGAGCCAATGAGGCTGGACGTGTGTGAGAGGCCAAGCGGGCCCTGCAGCGATTAGACTTTAAACAGCGTATAATGGCCTCGGCCCTCCCCATCTCGACCCTGACGCTCATGTACCCGAAAGCCATAATCCAGCAAAATGTCGGGAAAGCGCAAAGACGCACGTAACGTCTCTGTAAATGTCAAGGGCGCTTAAAGATAACAGCGCGCCGGTGGTACCGCCGTACGGCGAGACGGATCACATCAGACGTTGCTCGGCGCTCTAGGGTTTTCTGCTGGATCCATAATCATTACATCACATTAAGAGCGGCTTAATCTTTCAATGTTAGACCAGCAGTGATAGGACAGTTCTCTTGTCCTACAAGAATGAAAATTGCAACCCAACACCACTGCAGACTTTATCTTTAGCTAGACTTGGCTTAGTAGCAACCACAGCTAACCTTTAAAGGCTGAGAGACTTCTGTCATTTAATCACTCTGATGTCATTCCAAACCTGTATAATGTTCTTTCTTCTGGTTGCTCTTTTCCATGAACTTACAATACTTCTTTCACATGGACTATTTTAACAATGTCCTTACCACATTTCTGAGCCTTGAACATGGTAGTTGTGTTGCTGTCTATGCAGGGTCAGTAAGCTCTCATATTTCATCAAAAGCATCTTAATTTGTTTTCTCAAAAATTAACAAAGGTCCTGTGGGTTTGGAATGACATGAGGGACAGCCTTTTTCATTTTTGGGTAAGCTGTCCCTTTAACTTTCAAAAAGACACAAAAGCACCATAAGCAACTTCCAATTTATTGTGTTTCTTTGGTAAAGCTTTTTCAGACTTTGAAAGCTCCACAGACTTTGAAAGCACCATCACTGTCAGAAGTAATCAGCTACTCAAGGTCTTCAAGAATCACTAGAAACATTCGGACAGGAGTGTTGGAGCTATTCTCCGTAGTAAAGTTTCTTTATGGAAATTGGGGTTACAGAAGTTTGTCACTGGGTCAGTACCCTTAAAAGGACAACTTTGTAGTTTAACTACCACTAAAAAGTAAATATTAGTACCTTAGTAATCATTAAATGTATATTCACCCGAAAATGAAAATTACCCCATGATTTACTCACCCTCAAGCCATGCTAGGTGTATATGACGTTTTTCAGACATATACAATCAGAGTTACATTAAAAAATGTCCTGGCTCTTCCAAACTTTATAATGACAGTGAATGGGTGTTGAGATTTTGAAGTCCAATAAAGTGCATCCACCTATCATAAAAAGTACTCCACATGGCTCCGGGGGGTTAGTAAAGTCCTTCTGCAGCAAATCAATTCATTTTTGTGAAAAAAAAAAAAAAAAAATCCATATTTAAAACATTTTTGGGTTTCATAAAGACATAAACGCACCATAAGTGTTGTGTTTTTTGGCAAATTTGGGCAACTTCTAATTTATTGTGTTTGTTTCTTTTATAGAGGTTTTTTCAGACTTTAAAAGCTCAACAGACTTTGAAAGCACCATCACTGTCAGAAATAAATTGCAAAACTGTGCCTTTCGAACAAAGGTGTCCAATCCTGCTCCTATAGGGGCGCCTTTCACCAAAGTTTAGCTCTAGCCCTAATTAAACAAACCTGAACCAGGTATTTAAGGTCTTGAGGATCACTAGAAACATTCAGACAGGAGTGTTGGAGCTAGGCTTTGCAGGAAAGTTTCCTTCCGGGAGCAGGATTGGGGTTACAGAAGCTTGTCACTGGGTCAGTGCCCTTAAAAGGACAACTTTGTAGCTTATGTACCACTAAAAAGAAAATGTAAGTACCTTAGTACTTATAATATGTACCCTAAAAGGGGATAGTTTACCCAAAAATGAACATTACCCCATGATTTACTCACCCTCAATCCATCCTAGGTGTGTATGACTTTCTTCTTTCAGATGAATATGGTTGAAGTTACGTTAAAAAAAATGTCCTGGCTCTTCCAAGCTTTATAATGGCAGTGAATGGGTGTCAAGTCCAAAAAGTGCTTTCACCCATCATAAAAAGTACTCCACATGGCTACAGGGAGTTAATAAAGGCCTTCTGAAGTGAATCGATGTGTTTGTGTAAGAAAAATATCCAGATTTAAAACTTTATAAACTGTAATCTCTAGCTTCTGCTAACTGTTGTACGTGCGTTCGCAAGAGAGTCAGAAAGATCATGGATTTCATCAAAATATCTTAATTTGTGTTCCGAAGATGAATGAAGGTCTTAGGAGTTTGGAACAATATAAGGGTGAGTAATTAATGACAGAATTTTCATTTTTGGGTAAACTATCACTTCAAATCCTTTACACAAAGCTATTTTCTGAATTCAAAGGAGTTGGTGAATAGTAATATAAATTGTACAGATTATTTATATTGCACTGTTATGGGGATTTTTGGTCAAAGGCTGTCTTCATTTTTAATTGTTTTGAGCAACTGGGACATTCTGCTAATATTCTCCTTTTGTTTCCAACAGTAGAAAGAAAGTAGTGTAGGTTTGGAAAGACATGAGCTTGTTTAAACAAGTCAAAAACATTGTTTCATAATTCATACAAGTATATTCCAAGAGTTTGAGGTTGATTCATAAAGTAGATACTCGGCATGTGTACTCTACAATGTAGTCGACGGCTGCTCAGGAGACTCTTGTGCCTCAAGTCAGCGTTTGGTTTGGCAGGAATAAATCAAGTTGTTCTCTACAGGGAACTCCTGCTGTCTGACTGAGAACCAAGGCTGCACTTAAATCACCAACATCCTCACGCTAACAGCCATCGCTGATTCTCCACCACCGTAGGGATTCTTAGGATGATCTCAGCATTACGCCACATCTGAGGACGGTTTTGGAGGTGTGAATTTACACCTCTGCCACTCCAGCTGTGTTGTTTATTTATTTCAGTTATTCAGAAAATCACGCAGACTTCTTTTACGCTTATATATTCTCTGAGGATAATCTGTGATGGATTAGCTATGGTTTATGTGAACTCGTACGTCGGAGCGTTTAAGGACTTTAACTCATCGAAGTGTTTGGCTTTTCCATCCTAACCCTTTCGAGATTCTTGCGCTGCCCCATAAATCATGCTCCTAAATTGAAAGGGTGAACTGGAAAACTCACAACGTCAACTTTGAAGGAAAAAAAAACAGAGGTTAAATGGAGAAAGTGACGCCACAGTGTAGCCTCTGCTATCATTGAAAGGGAGGGCTGAAAAATGTATTTCTCAAATGCAAACGTTCGCATACTCCTCCGCTTCTGCTCTTCTCAGACGGCTTGGGAATGCTCAAGGTCGGGACTCAGGGATGCATATATCCATACGTCTTATCAGTGCTGAGGTGAAGTGAGGAACTCATGCTGGCAGCTCCTGTCTGCAAATAAATCATATTGACCGGCTCAGCCATACTTTCATAATGGGCACTGGCTGAACCCATCCTTAGATATCCTCTGTTCCGTTCTAAATCACTGTCATCTAAAATCACCGCCATCGTAAAATGAAAGTACTGTAAGTGCCCCTCCTACAACTAGTGTCTGCCAGTTATATACTATCACCTTATTTTAAATGTGTTCCTATTTTTCATGTATACTATCTCCAAAAGTATATGGACATATCTATCTGTTGTTCTATCTCTGTCGTTCTGTCCGTCTATTGTTCTGTCATTCTGTGTGTCGTTCTACCTATCGTTGTGTCGTTTTGTCTATTATTCTGCCTATTGTTTGATCATCTTATCTATCTATCTATCTATCTATCTATCTATCATTCTATCGTTCTGTCTATTGTTCTGTCTGTCTATCGTTCTACCTATCATTCTGTCATTGTCTATCTGTCTATCTATCTATCTATCGTTCTATTGTTTTATCTATCCATCTCTATCTACCGTTCTATCATGCTTTCTGTCGTTCTATCTATCCATTGTTCTGTCTATCCATTGTTCTATCTATCTATCTATCGTTCTATCTATCCATCTCTATCTACCGTTCTATCATGCCTTCTGTCATTCTATTCATCCATTGTTCTATCTATCTATCTATCTATCTATCATCTATCCATCCATCTCTATCTACCGTTCTATCATGCCTTCTTTCGTTCTATTCATTGTTCTATCTATCCATTGTTCTATCTATCTATGTCTATCGTTCTGTCTATCCATCTCTATCTACCGTTCTGTCATGCCTTCTATCGTTCTATCTATTCATTGTTCTGTGTATCCATTGTTCTATCTATCTATCTATCTATCGTTCTATCGTTCTATGTCGTTCTATCTATCATTCTATTGTTCTATCGTTCTGTCTGTCTATAGTTCTACCTATCATTCTGTCATTCTGTCTATCAATCTATCTATCATTTATTATTGTTCGATTTATTCTTTGTTCTGTCATTCATTTGTTCTGTTTGTTCATTCCGTCGTCATCTTTGTTTTTCCATCTGTCATTCTGTCTGATATAGTGACATTTTCAAATGTCTTGTGTGTAGGAAAAAATATTTTGGCTACGATACCTATTGGAGAAATTTGAGCTAGTGAAGTTTTTTTGGTCTTTTACAACAGTTTTTTTTTTAAAAAGTGAAATTGCCATGTTCAAATTTAAAAAGCTTTCATCTGCTTTTTTTCTGTGGCAGGATACCATCCCAGCAGCCTGAAGTGATGAGTCAAATCTATTTTTAACCTGGAGCGTGCTCTGTTATAATTTTGGACATGTGCTGAGCTTCCCCTGCTGTTCGTTAGGAAAACGCTGCTCAGACATGAGGCTCACAGCTCCAGCACCTTGACAGAGTTTTGTTTTTGTTTAGTTTTTTTTCCCAAATATGTTGTTAGTGGATAGTCAAACTTGTTATAGGTGGCATGTTATCAAGGCAAGCTGTGTCAATGTCCAAGAGCTCATTTACTCTCTTTATTTATAGATGAAAAATGCTCGACCACTGATATACACACACACCGTACATACTGCGAGCTCTGTTTTTCTGGCTTGCGTCTCCTGTCCACACACACCTGCTCCTGAGGCAGTTTGCTTTGGCACGGTGGTCCGCAGGCTGCTGCCCAGGGGGGATGTTGCTCAAGGTGACAGGTTGGGACAGCATAATTAAACAGTCGGAAACGGGTGCGAAGAGATGCCAGGAAGAGTAGGGAATGAAGGGAGGGGTGTTGTGGAGCAATACGGCCTCGTGTTGAAGGCAGGTGCTTGATAAGATGAAAGAGGGATGAAACTGAGGAGAGCTGCCAACTTCTGGGCAGTGAGGGAAATGGAGTGAACGCTGCCACCTCAGGCCAAATACAACACGGAGGAGTGGACGGCGGCCAAAGGACCTCCGTGAGCACCCTGTGAATTTATGTCTGAACCACACGTTTCTCTCACACGTTCGCTATCGTAGTAACTCTCATTTTCGTTCGGGTCTGTGGTCGGAGCCGTTTCTTTGCATTAATGTATTAGCTGCTGAGGCTATGGCTTTATCCGCAGTTTTATACACATCCTGTCATTCTGCCGTACAGCAGATGAATGAACTGTGGAGTGAGTGGTTGTTTGGCACCCGAGTTCATACATTATAGGTTCTCTGTGTCTTTCTTGCACTGTATATATTGGATAAGAATCGTGGATGGAACAGCAGAGGACATTCAACATTCCCAGTCAACCTGTTTCTTTTTTTTTTTTCCTCTCATGAACCCGCTGGAGTTCAAATAACCCAATAATAACTGCTTTAACAGATCAAACGCTTTAAACTTGTGTACTTTGAGATATTTGGCTAAATCATAATTACTGTGAAACTCCTGTTTTGAATACTGAATACTGTGTTCTGAACCTCTTGAGAATTTCAGAAACTGTTTTTGGTGGGGTGTCAGAGTTTTACTTTACTAGTTGAGATTTGTTGTCTAGTTTTCATTGCTTTGTGTATATTACTATTACTAGGGGCTTGGGTGGTTGCTAGGGTGTTGCTAGGTGGTAGCTTGGGATTTTGGTGGTTGCCAGAGTGTTGCTGTGTGGTTTCTTGAGATTTCAGTACTTGCCATGATGTTGATATTTATTTCTACAGGTTTTTGGTAGTTGTTAGGGTGATGCTAGGGATTTTGGGGGGTTGCCAGAGTGTTGCTATGTTGTTTTTAGGAGCTTTAGTGCTTGCCAGGCTCTTGCTATGTATTGATATTGGTTTTGGATGGTTTCTAGGGTGTTGCTTGGGATTTCAGCGGTCACCAGAGTGTTGCTTTGTGGTTTCTTGGAGTTTCAGTGCTTGCCAGGGTGTTGCTATGTATTGATATGGGTTTTGGGTGGTTGCTAGGTTGTTGCTAGGGATTTTGGGGGTTGCAAAAGTGTTGCTATGTGGTTTCTAGTGGTTTCAGTGCTTGCCAGGGTGTTGCTATGTTGTTTTGGGAGTTTTAGTGCTTGCCAGGCTGTTCTTGTATTGATATGTGTTGGGCAGTTGCTAGGGTGTTGCTAGGGATTTTGGCGGTTGCCAGAGTGTTGCTATGTGGTTTATATGGGTTTTTTTTTATGGTATTTTGGTGCATGCCAAGGCATTGCTATGTGATTTCTAGGGGTTTCAGTACTTGCCAGGTTGTTGCTATGTATTGATAAAGGTTTTGCTGGTTGCTGTGGCATTGCTATGTATTTATGCAGGGTTGTGGGTGGTTGTTAGGGTGTTACTTAGGATTTTGGGGGTTGCAAAAGTGTTGCTATGTGGTTTCTAGTGGTTTCAGTGCTTGCCAGGGTGTTGCTATGTATTTATAGGGAGTTTTGGATGGTTGCTAGGGATTTTGGAGGTTTCCAGAGTCTTGCTATGTTGTTTTTAGGAGCTTTAGTGCTTGCCAGGCTGTTGCTATGTATTGGTATGGGTTTTGGGTGGTTGCTAGGTTTTGCTAGGGATTTTGGGGGTTGCTATGAGAGTCTTGCTATGTGGTTTCTAGGGGTGTCAGTGAATGCCAGGGTGGTTCTATGTGGTTGTTAGGGGTTTCAGTGATTGTCAAGGTGTTGCTATGTGTTAATGGGGTTTTAGGTGGATGTTAGGGTGTTGCTAGGTGGTTGGTCTGGATATTTGGGGGTTGTCAGAGTGTTGCTATGTGGTTTCTATGAGTTTTAGTACTTGCACTCTGTGTTGCTATGCATTGATAGGGGTTTTGGTTGCTTGCTTGGGTGGTGTTAGGAAATTTGGTTGGTGACAAAGTGTTGCTATGTGGTTTCTAGGGGTTTCAGTGATGGCCAAGGTGTTGCTATGTATTGATAGGGGGTTTGAGCGGTTGTCAGGTTGTTGCCAAGGATTTTGGGGGTTTTCAAAGTGTTGCTTTGTGGTTTCCAAGGGGTTCTGTGATTGCCAGGGTGTTGCTATGAATTGATAGGGGGTTTGAGTGGGTGTTATTGTGTTGCCAAGGATTTTGGGGGGTTTCCAATGTGTTGCTATGTGTTTTCTAAGGGATTTTGGGGGTTGCCAGAGTGTAGCTATTGTTGCTATGTGTGGGTTTTTTTTTTTTTTTTTTTTTTCCGGAGGTTGCTACAGTAGATGGTTGCTTACAGGCCCAATTCCTGTGATATTTTAGTCTCAAAATATGGCTCAAGTTCCTCCTTCAAAGTTTATGGGATTTTTGCTTCTGCCAGCCTTACTGAAAATCATTAATCTGATTGCTTAAAGCTAAAATATACTTTTCCTTTTAACACAACTTGCAAAATTTTGTGCATTATTAATGTTTATTGTGCAGACGGCGCTGGGAGAGTTACAGGCCAAAGTTTAATGCTTAGACTTAGAGGTTTCTTCAAATCCCTTTGGCTCAGCAAGCACTGCTAATTAGGAAACAATACCGATTTATTCTGCCTAACAGGCTCGTTTCCTCTTTAAAGATCTCTAGGTCTGCATTGCCACGCATACAGCCGAGAAACGGCATGTGAACGGACCCAAGGCTGTTCACAAGTCGAGCCGTCACTGCCCAATACGTGCACTTCTGGAGATCGACAGGCCTGTGAATTGAGACGTGCCTTGACTCACGGCCTGAAATCACGGCGGGATTTTAAAGCGAGCTGAATCCGCAGCACTCCCCGGTCCCCTGTGCTTGCCTTAAGCTGTGCGCAGGAAAGAGAATGGAATACATATCAGCCGTTTTATCATGTGAAGCGAGAGACAAGAGCCCTCTGGATTTCTCCGAAATGTCTGATTTACGAAAGGGAAAATTGATTTTACAAATGAGCGAGCATTTTTTTTTTTCTCTCCCCTCTCTCTCTGTTTCCATTTCGCTTGGTTAGCAACGGGTTCATTGTCCACGGCACGGCTGATGTGCGTGTTATTCTGTCCCTCATTTACGATTATTGTACTTGATCTGAATACAGCTAAATAAATCTCTCAGCAAGCTCATGTTAACAGACCCCGGTGGCGGCTTTTATAGGTTTCCTCTGATTTGCAACCAAAGGATCATTTTCCCTCCGCAGCAGCGTCAATATTAGGTTGTTTTTGATGGAAAACTGGGAGCCTGCTGTGACCTCACATTAATCGAAGTGCAGCGGCATCTCGTAGTCCTAATCGAGAGGGTAATGTATCAAAATGGAAAATGAATTAATCCTCTCTCGTGTTTGCCGGGCTCCTCGGGTTTCCTAACAGTGCGAGACGGAGACAGATGTTGCTCGGCTGAAAGAGGCCTGTTGTACCTGTGTAAAAGGATAGCCGCCAAGCGACTCTCCCGCCGTTTCATTGTGCGGTGTTGACATCAATACTGTTGTTATTTTGGAAGCAATTCCTTGTGAATTACGAAAGCCTTGAGTATTTGATACTGAGAGGAGGACTGAACTGTGGTGGCGGTCAACAGTAGCGAACTTATTCTGTTTTCCATGCTAGGTTTGTAGCCCTGTGATTCTCAAACTGTGGTATTGTACAGTATGTTCCCACATGGGACCCATCCCAAGGGGTCAAGGTTTGGCTGGTTAGCCGGGTCCAGTTAACCTGCGGGAAGGTACCATTACTGCACTGACTCTCCATTCAGGCTTTGGTATTTCACTGCATTTCGTTATATTGTAGTACATGATGTGATTTGTATTATACATCCCATCTCATAATGTCATGACAGCATTTTCTTGCAACACCTCAGTGATTATTTACATGGCCACTTAGATAAATGACAGTGCTAATGGATATTATTATTTTATTATTTCATTTTATTTAATTTTTATTTATTTTATTTTGATTTTGATTAATTACGTGGTCATTAAGATAAATGACAGTGCTAATGGATAGCAGTATTTAATTTTTTATTTTTATTTTATTTTATTTTGTTTTTTGTTTTGTTTTGTTTTGTTTTGTTTTATTTTATTTTATTTTATTTTATTTTATTTTATTTTTTTATTTATGGTCACTGAATTGAATGACGATGCTAATGAATAGCAGTCTCCATATATTATAGACTCCCTTGAGCCATTTATCAGACTTAATTTCATTTCATTTCTTTTCATTTCATTTTTATTTGTTTTATTTTGATTAATTACATGGTCATTAAGATGAATGACAGTGCTAATGGATAATTGTTTCATTTATTTTATTTAATTTTATTATTTAATTTTATTTTTATTTTTATTTATTTTATTTTGATTTTAGTGCTAATGGATAGCGTTCTTTAATTTTATTTGATTTGATTTAATTTGATTTAATTTGATTTAATTTGATTTCATTATTTTATTTTATTTCATGGCCACTGAATTGAATGACAGTGCTAATGAATAGCAGTCTCCATGTATTACTCCCCTGAGCCATTTATCACAATTTAATTTTTTTAATTTAATTTTATTTTGATTAATTACATGGTCATTAAGATGAATGACAATGTTAATGGATAGCATTCTTTTCTTTTCCTTTATTTAAAAAAAAATGAAGATGTGAGACCTACTTTAGTAAACTCAAAACTGATGCAGTTTATGCTTTTAAAACATGTTCCTCATGTCATTGTGAACAAATTATCAATGTACATCTTCATAATCATTCATTACATTTTACTTACACTCTTAAAAATTGTCAACAGTTCTTAAAATAACCACTTTTGTCTTAGTGTGTGGAATATTTTAATATTCTGACGATCCTTTTTCCCCTATTAGAGAACCTATAGTGTAGTGGAAAGATTCCATGGATGTTAAAGTTTTTTCATGGAACCATAGATGCCAGTAAAGAGCTAGCTTTTTAACAGTTTAGGCAGATGCATACAGTATAAGCATCAATTTAATGTGCTTATTACTCTCACTGCTTCTAGGACTGTCTGATATATCCGATAACTGTGACATTGTTTGTCCAGCATAGGTGAATGTAGTATAATGATATATACGTGTATTGGATTAATCACGGCATGTGAGATTTACATTCATGCAATCCATACATTTAATGCAAAAGGTCTTTCCGAGTCATCTGAAACAGTCCTGCACTCCACGGTTGCTTATTTATTTATTCCCCGATGTCAGACCCCCATCCCGCTGTACGGCATCCTAAATCTGCTGCCTGCCATCTCAAGGTAAAAGGGATAAATTCACTTCTCCAGCTCTGGGGGTCTGTTTTCATACACTCATCCCTAAAGAATCTTCTTTTTGCTTTATGGCAGCCTTTGTCCCAGATGCCAGAGAGGGGCAGCGATGAGTGGGCCACGCCAGTGGGGATTGTCTTGTCCTGTCGAGATTTGGCTTGTTGAATAATGTTCTGTGTTTTAGGAGTGCACTTAGACTTGTCACATAGTTCAAGAGAGGAAAACTTCTGATACATCAAGGCTTTTCCGCCAAGCTTAAATAACTTTTTAATTCCTATTGTGCGTCGTCTTTTGTAAAGCTACGTTGCGTCAGTTTTTTTGCATGCTTGCAGAAGAAGTTTCCTCTTGTGTTTCTTTGTTACCCTCGATCGGTACTCATCTTTTTCTCCATTTGATGCTTGTATGAATCTTTCACCAAGGAGGCAGCTTTGTGCTGATTTGAGGGAAAACTGAGAAGAATAACATCACTTGGAACACACTTGCAGCATGCATCACTACAGAACACTTCTTACAAGACTACAGAAAGCAGAACAAGCAAGACAACTCCTCTCATCTGCATCTTCAGCAATTCTGATGCAGTTTAATAATTTCTGAAGTCATTATCAAATCATCTGTCTGTGGCAGTGCATTGTCTTGGGAGGAAAAGTGTGGACTTTGAAACTGTGCAGTAGTCAGTAGGCAACTACTTTATTTGATTGTTGCAGAAAATTTGAAATGTAATGTAAATTAGTATTAATTTTGCAGCACTTTCCATTAACATCACTAATTCCATTAGTGTTACCTCATATTGGTAACATGCCACTGTTAGTATCATTGCAATACCTTTATAGTTTTTATTAATATTTTGGATTATTTCTGTATTTCCAGTTTACAGTTTAGTAATTTTGTTGTGTTTTTGTCATTTTTAATAGTTTTTTTTTTTTTTTTAAATATTTGTGTTTTTATGAACTTTTATTTTAGCACATAAATTTAAACTACATGACAATTCTGTGGCAAATAGCTGAAATAAAATGTTATTTATATTTTATTTTATTTGACTTAATGTTTTTTTAAGTGGAAGTTTATGCACTGTAAAAAAAACCAAAAAAAAACACAATTTGTTGAGTCAGCTTAAAATGATTTGTTACCCTTCTGCCTTAAAATTTTAAGTTCAGTCAACTCAAATAAGTGACAACTTAAATATTAGTGTTTGTTAAACTTAAAAGTAAGGTAAGTAACCCAGCTGCCTCAAGTAAGTTGAATCAACTCAAGTATCTAAGTTGTCACTTAGTAAAACTTAACATTTCAAGTTGAATAAACGTTTTTTTGAATTGACTGAACTTAAAATTTTAAGGCAACCAGGTAACAAATTATTTTAAGTTGACTCAGCAAACTGTTTTTTACAGTGTGGTGTTAGTTTTAGTTAAAGGATTGATTCACTCCAGAATTAAAATTTCCTGTTAATTTCCATGTCAACCAAGATGTTCATATCTTTTATTTTTCAGTCAAAAAAAATAATGTTTTTGAGGAAAAATTGACTTCAGTGGGAAACAACGTGTAGAAGGTCCAAATTGCAGCTTCAAAGGGCTCTACATGATCGCAGATGAGGAATCTGATGAGGTCATTTTCTAAAAAAAAATACAAATTTATAGACTTTTTAATCACAAATGCTTGTCTTGCACTTGGATTAGCAGCCCAAAAACGAAACCTGATTGGTTGCTTTACCTGTCAGTCATATGGCCTCTTGGGTGGGCCTTGGTCATTCAAAGTGGCCAAAGTTCCCAGACCTTCTGCCATAAATCCGAAGGGTCTGGCTACGTTAGACTAATGAAGAACTAACCGTCTATCACCTTTCCAACACGATTACTTAATGCGTTGTGAACACAGAGCAAGTGTAAGACCATAGTGTCACTAGGCCATTTTTAGGGGGGCTAAAATGATTACTCAGCTCCCCATAAACTGTACACGAATTTGTGATCGCCTCAGTCCCCTTTAAATTTCATATGAAAAGGAGGCAGAGTTCGATCAGCTCCTCCCCATCTTTCTTTCAGCGTGTTCTTCAATCAACAGACCGCGGCGACACAGAGCGAGAAACAGAGCACAAGGTGTGTGTTTATCGATAGATTATTTTAATAGCTGCATCTGTGCAGTTCATAAATACAGTTAGGGCTGCACGATTAATCGCACATGATTGTCAGGCGCATTTAGTTAGTAAAGCCGGTACTTTGATAGTAGTAAATCTCCATCACATCTGTTCAGCTGGAGCGGCAATTAATACACAGAGCTGTAAATCACTGACAAGCTACGCGAAAAGTTATAAAAAGTATAAACATTTTAATTTTTTTTAGAAAATGACTACTTGTTTCGCTAGATGAGACCCTTATTCCTTGTTTGGGATTGTGTAGAGTCCTTCAAAGCTGCGTTGAAACTGCAGTTTGCACCTTCAACCCGCTGATACCCATTGAAGTCCAATATATTAAGAAAAATCCTGGAATGTTTTCCTTCCTTTCCTTTTCGACTAAGGAAAGAAAGACATGAACGTCTTGGATGACAGGGGTGAGTAAATTAACAGAAAATTTGAATTCAGGAGTGAACTAATCCAAGTAACCTTGTGACACAACATACATTTACCCCAAGTTTTAATCGAAATGCACATGAAACATTATCATCAGATCATTTAGCTGTTATTAATTTCTCAGTTGTATGTTTGAGTGATCAAATCAAAAGTTTCCCGCAGTCAATCGGATCACTCAAACATCTTAATCGCAGGTGTAAACAGGCCTCTGACATGGAAATGATTCTCAAGCAAACCAGGTCGTGATCCTACTTCATTACTCTGTACTTTTCTCAATACAGTCAGGACGAGTTAGTTGGCACTGGTGAGCTTCTTACTTCAAGGCAATTAAATGAGGAGCAGTTTGAGCCGCTCATTTCTCTACATATTTAAATCCAAACCCAGCGCAGCTGTCCGGCCGAGCCAAGAGCAGAAGGCAGAGAACAGATCTGAAGCTAATTGGGCTAACAGCGCTGGCTCCGTGTCAGTCCCTTCTGCCCCGCTGGCTAACAGGACTCCTGATAGCCGCCCTCCAGGGAGCGCTTCACAGCTGCACTTCTTAAGAGCTCATTTCCCTAATAGCAGCCCCATTTTCCTCTCTTCCCTTATCTCTATATTGTTTCTTTTCATCTCTCGCTTTTATTCCCGTACTTTTCTCTGGTGCCACGCCATTGGCCGCCTTCGGCGGGCCCATTCGTCAGGTATGCGGCGTGGACCGGACCACATACATATGGCAGCGCTCAGGGAAAGTGAACGTCTGATTAAAAAGAGCAAGCTTCAAATGCTTACTGTTATATGTGCCTTATTCCAGCATGTTTGTATTTGTATAATGAGGGGGATCTCTAAGCCCACTTCAAACTCCTCATGAGTAATTACCGGCGTAGCGGCTTTGTTTGCGGAGAGAGTGTGGCATCTGTGCAGGATATGTTTGTTTTGGCTGGAGGCCATTTTGAAGCTCTTGTTAGCGTACGCATTAACAAATATCTTGTTTGCGGCCGTGCGTTAGCTCGAGCTACGGCGTATTTATATATCTGCCTGGCTCGCTAATAGGAAAGCCATCTCGTCCCCAGGCTGTGATCATACGGAGGGCAGTGGGGTTGTCTTCCACAGGGGGGCATCCTCCGCCCCCCTCCGTCCCACATCAAAGCATCCCAGTCTGGGAATCAAGGCCAATGAGCCCCCTCCGCTTTTTCCGCCCCGCATCTGCGTACAGAACCGCTGGGCTGAGAGGATCGATTGACTTGTGAAGGACTTCATTAAAGCCCGAGGAGACATTCCAAGTCCTTCATCCATCTGTTTTCCTCCTGCGTTCCCTCCCTCCATTTGTCTCTGTATTCCACATCCTCTTTCCCTTTTGGCTGCTTCCTCTCCGGATTAGCCATCACGTTTATGCGAAGAACACACATCCACTCGTCTAGTCGGATGCGGGTGTCTGTCTATAGATGCTTAACCTGGAGTTGCCAGGTATTGTGCTGTTGACTGATTGACTGATGATATTCAGTTTTGGGATTGAGACACATGGGCTCTATGTACAGTGAGATCTGAAAGACTGAGCCCGCACTGAAAATGGAAAAATCATAAGCAAATTCTCTGTTCTCTATTAATCTTAAGCAATTTTTTTTTGAAAAATTGTAAAAAAGTTGTACCATTTTAAAAATGGCAATAAGCTATTCAGATAAATTAGCTTTTTAATTTTTAAAATTATAATTTTGTTATAAGTGTTGTTTGTTGTTATTAATATTGCTGTTTATTTTGTTGTTTTTAGTAAGTCTGTTAAAAATTCAATAATTCAATTCAATTATTTTTATGTAGTTTAACAAGCAATTGAAATTATTTGTTTTTACTTTATGATTTTTATATGCACTATAAAATTAAATATAATTAAATATTTTAATAAAATAATAAATAGTAAAAATATAAATGTAGATATAAATATATATATGTTTAAAATTTGTTTTAAAATTTTCACTGGGTACGACAGCAGTGCATTAATTGTAAGGTGTTTGTATAATAATAATAATAATAATAATAACAACAACAACTATTATTATTATTATTTGTTATTAGTATTTTTGTTTATCAATATTGTTGTTAATTTAGTTATTAATAAGGCTGTTAAATATTTCTTTTGTTGTTGTTATTAATATTGTTTAAATCAATATTATCAGTAATGCTGTTAACAACTTGTGATAATAGTACTAATTTTTTATTATTGTTATTATATAATTTTTTGTTATAATTATTAATATAAAATATATAACGTTTTTCTTTTCTTGTTATTGATATTGTTTAAAGATCAGTATTATCAATAAAGCTTAACAATTCGTAATACTACTACTAATAATGATAGTAATAATTTATTTGTTAATATTATTAGTTGATACTAATATTGCTGTTATTAATAAGAGTGTTAATAATTATGATTGTTGTTGTTGTTGTTGTTATTAACATTAATTAATAATAATAATAATAATAATAAGTGTATTATGTTTTTCTTTTGTTGTTATTAATATTGTTTAAAGATCAGTATTAATGCTTGACATTATTAATAATAATAGCAATTAGTAATAATAATATAATATATATAACGATATACATTATATATAATAATAATAATAGTAATAATTAACTTTTTTAAATCATATATATTTTTTTTTTATTTAAAAATGTAAGTAATTTTTTTAATAGTTTTTTGTTGATAACAATTTGTCATGGTGTTAAATGGGGAAAAAAATGCAGAGCAGAAGTATTTTCACAAGTGGTCTCAGACTTTTGGATCCCTGTCAGTCTGTCTCATCTCTCTTTTGGTGTCTTTTTTGTCTTCTCATGGTAAAACATGCTTTGATCATAAGCTTTCTCCAGCGTTCCTGTCTGTCTCTCAGGCACCATCAGTTCTGATGAGGTTTTGCTCTTGCCGCACCATCCCTCTCTAGTTCACAGTCCCAGGGAATACCTGTGAAGATTAGTGTCTGGCCTGGAAAAGGGCTCAGTCTATTTTAGTCCGGAGGGGGATGCAGGTGGGTGGCCGGCTGTGACAAACCTCACTCATGTGACGCCCTTTTTTTCCCACCCTTGATAATTGCATCGCACTCATTCCTTAATATCTTATATGGACCTCTTTATCTTCCCTCTCCCCCTCCAATTGTATCCTTTTCTGTTTCCAGCTCATCCTCCTTTTGTCTAGTTTCTTCTATCCACGATTGTCTTTTGTCTCTCCCAGCCTTTGTTCTCTCCTTCATCAGCGGTTGGCGTGTTCCCCTCCGTTGCGCTCTGTTCGCGCCCCCCTTGCCGAGGCCTGAGCACTGTGTGAATCTGAGCACATGAATACTTAAAGATCCCATTTTCCGCTGCTTTTCTCCGAGGTATGATCGGCATGTGCGCGGTCCAGCTCGCTGATCCCCAACAATGTTAACACATGTCTGCAACAAAGAGGAGACACGTACCCCCTCCGCCTCGCCAGACCTTTCATCTCCACGCCACGCTATCTGATAAACCCACGGCCAGAACCCCCATCGGATCGGCGCAGCGCTGCGGGCCTGTGCGAGCATCTCAAACCAGTGGCCCTGTTTGACACTGAGATAAATCAGATCACTCTCCTCTTCCCCTATATCACTCCTCTCGCTCTCACTCTCTCACATCTTCAGTATGTACTCGGGCTCGGTCGTGATAAGGGGCTGAAAGGTGCATGTCAACCTGTATGAACATCACTGCACTTTCACCCGCTCGTCTAATGCAGGATTTGCCACCACTCTGACTGTGTTCTAAACATAGTAAGCTGCCTTGCGGCCGACTAAGGGAGCATTTTCATAGAATGGAACATCATAGTTGACTGATGTGCAATACTGTACATACAAAAAAAAAAAAAATGAGACTTGGCTCATTTTATTTTGAGCCAATTATTTTTATTTTATTTTTATTTTTATTTATTTATTTATTTATTTTTTGGTATTATAAGTTGCCACAAGTTGTTAAAGGGATAGTTTGCCCCGAAATGTAAAGTGTATTATAAATATTAAAATATTAGATTTTTTTATTTTTATTTTGTTTTTAGCCCATAATGATATGAAGAATAATAATAATAATAGTATTACAATTAATAGCAACAACAACAACATAAACAAAACAACAATAATAATAATAATAGTTATTATTATTATTGTTGTTGTTGATGTTGTTAATAATACTATTATTGTTATAATTAGTATTATTATTAATGTAATAATAATAATAATGATTATTATTATTATCGTTATTATTTGTTGTTGCTATTATTATTATGATTAATTGTGTTATTAAGGCTATTAAAATTATTTTTATCGTTGTTGTTATATTTTGTTGTTAATATTGTTATTAGTTGTGTTATTAAGAGTGTTAAAATGTTGTTTTTGTTGTTATTATTATTATTATTATTGCTACTACTACTACTACTGCTACTGTGTTGTTGATGTTATTAGTATTGTCTAAATATTCATATTATTCAATAATAAACATTCATGTTAGTTTGTGTAATAATAATGATAATAATAGTTGTTGTTGTTGTTATTATTCATTTATTTATTTATACTTTATGTATTATTATTATTATTATTATTATTATTATTATTTATGTTTTATCTGTTTATTATTATTATTAATATCATAAATATTATTATTATTATTATTATATTTACGGTTCTCTTGTTGATGTGATTAGTATTGTTTAAACATTTGTTTTATAAATGAGGCTGCTAAATATTTACCAGCAACAAAACATTATTTTATTTATTTATTGATTGATTGATTGATTTGATTGTTGACATGTTAATTAATTAATGTAATATTATTATTAATTATGTATTATTATTCATTTATTTATGCTTTATTTATCTATTCATTAATATTAATATTATTATTATTATTATTATTATTATACAGTGATTCCCCTAGGATTCCAGGTTTGGGGGGCGTGGTTTACAAACGGTACGGTACATTACTCTCTGTGTAATAACAAAAACATTTATTTCAGTGAAAAAATAAGCAAAAAAATCTCAATTTCAACATTTTGAACAATAGGGCCCTACAATCTTTTTCTTTTTTTTTTTTCAGAAATTCTTGTGTTTTAATTTTCTGATAATCAAATACAGGCATTAAATATTTATTTTTAATGAAATTAAATTAATTAAATTAAACCTTTTTATTTGTTGCCAAACAAGAGTTTTTCTGTTATTTCTGTTATTATTATAATTTCTGCATTTAACGGTTTAATTAAATTTGCCAGAAATAGGAATATTTAAACACCTACATTATACTGTACAAAAGTAATACAAGACTAAAACATTTCTGTTACATGTTAAACCGTACTTTTATTTTGACAGTTTGCCGGTTAGTTTTTGTGTATATACTACGGTATGATGCTAATTTTCTCAAATGAAACGGTAAAATTTACATGAAGTGACTCTCACAGCAGTTCTGGAGATTAAGTTCATGCGTTTATGTCGTCATATAATGAGAGGCAGAGGCCGAAAATAACCGCGAGTCACGTGTGCTTCATTATTTGTGTAGTAAACAAAGCCGCGTCTCGCCCATTCATTCATACAGAGCCAAGCGGAACATGGAGGAATCATATTTAAACCGTCTTGTTGCGTTTTAATATTCACAGACACTAGTCTATATCGCGATTCGAATTAAGTGAGAGACCTACTTTTGAATTATTAAACCAAAAATTGACGAATTCTGCGGCATCCCGCGCTATAGAGTAAATTCTGTTTTTATGAATGGACTCCGCGATCCCGTCCGCGTTTTAGAGGAGGAGAAATTGTAGACGCGTGACCACGTAACGTTAGAGACAGAAATGACATGCCGTTGTGTAAATAAGATAAATAACATAAGGATATTTCGTTTTTTAAATAAAAGAACAAGGTATAGACCTGTTCTATAGGAAAGGTAAACTTAAATGACGTCTGTTGTGATCTGGCGCTATATAGAAAATAAAGTTTAGATGACCTTAAAGGGGGGCGGCGGCTGCCGTTGGGGGGGCGGGCCGCCCCCCAAATATAATGGTAGGGGAAACACTGTTATATTTGCAGTTCTCTTGTTGAATTGCTTTTAAATATTTACCTACAAAAAATATTTGTTTTTTATTTATCTATTTATTAATAATGTTATTATTAGTATTTCATTTTATTAGATTTTTTTTATTTGTATTATTTTATTATTAGTAGTATTTTATTTATTTATTGATATATATATATATATATATATATATATATATATATATATATATATATTTTTTTTTTATTAAAGCATCCTTTGCATCGCAGTATATCTATAATATCTTAAAAGTACTGTAAGTACTGTTTTTGATAAACTGGGCTGCTAGTCATTTGCCGATCCAGAGGTTAAACGGTTTGTCGCTTAGGTTTGTTGAAAGCATAAACAGTGTAGTTTATTAGGATCAACTCTGATAACTTGGACTCAGTTCCTTCTCCAAAACATGTAGTTCACACTTCCTAATTGCAGCATTGTTTGTATTTGTGTTTTTGGCTTGTGTTTTTTTTTTTGCTGCGTGAGTATTTGTAAAAAGCAGCTAATGGGCCGTAGTCGTGCTGGAAGTTCACTTGAGCATGCCGAACACGAACAACACCCCAAAACTCTCTCGACCGACATGAAGTGCTGCCGTCAACACGGGCCCAAACGCTACAGGCGATAAAGTGCCTGCCAAACAAGGCAGCCTCAAAATAACTACTCAACTCTGTCTGGGCTTAACGTCACTCCACACATATAGTTATGTGCAGATCTGCCTTTTTCTGTGGTATTACTGACAGTGTTTATGTCTATGAGATCATTATAAAATGTCCTAGATTGCAATGATTACGGGGCGATTACTAGAGACGGCTAAGAATATATAACATCCATTTTGAGGGTGTGGATTGAGCCGGGTCGGTCTGAAATCAAGTGGGAAAACCGTGTCAGAATGTGATGCAGCAAAATGTTCTCATAGTAAAGCAGAAATGTCTTTTTTTATAGCAAAGCGGGCAATTGTTACTTGACGTTCTCTCACTTTTTCTCTCGGCTCTCTCTCTCCTGCTCAGGTTTTGCAGAAATTATGTAGACGCTGCAGCTCTCGCTGCCCCAAAATTACAATTCTGTGTGATCTTTCGGGGAAATTGTGCATATAATATCAGAAAATTCAGAGCTCAGCATGTTTTCTCCGTTCCAAGGCACTGTAAAACGCTCGCTGGCTTTGTTTCTTCCTGATTTTACTCTTCCCGCTCTTTTAAAATCTCAAGTAAAGAGGACAGAGATCGAAATCAAGAAAATGGAGCCGTAAAAAAACGAGTCCCGCAGGACTCTTCAGTCAACCCTTCATTTAAATACCATGCTGTGTTTTTTAACTTTAATTGCTCTTGTATTGCCAATTTTTTTTCAGCTATAATCTCTGCTTAACAAAACGGATTTCACAAAAAAGGCACAGGGAAAAAAAACGCTGCCTTTTCACTTGATTATACGTTTCCCGTGCCAAGCAATTATCGTCCTTAAATATCTATTCTTTAAAAAGGGAAGGAAAAAAGAAAGATTGACTTAAAGAGAGCACTGACTGAAAAAAAAAAACAGAAAAGCAAAGTAGAACTGACAGGCAATCATTTTACAAAGAGAAAAGATCCCAGCAAACGAAAAGGCTTTCTTCCTGAGAGATATTCAATTATCAGACATTTGCAGGAAGGGTGCCTATGGGTCATTTCAGTTAAGCAGTTAAACATTTTCATGTCTTAATACACTGGATAAAATATTAAACTCAACATTTTTAAAGATTCATCATAATTAAGTGAACATGGAGTGAATTTAAAATCATTTCGCCACTGAGCGAATTCTGAAGTTCCAGGTGTTTCGTATTTTTCCTTCTCTGATCAAAGTGTTTCAATTAAAACATGTTTAATTAGTAATCATTTTATAATTTTTCCTGTCTTCGCTGCGTCAATTAGACGCAGTGGACAACACATTTAAGATTCTGTTTGATATGAAAAGATGTGTTGAAGGCTGCATGTTGGGTTCATTAATTTGACTGGACAAGCAGCGTTCCATAACTATACACTGTTTATATCAGCCTTGTATGTTTGCGTGGTCTGTGTCAAGTGCTTCTCCTTGCTTACTCTGACGCCTTAAAAAGTTGCAATTCCGCAACGGCTTCATTTTTGACCCTAAGACCACGTCTGGTCGCTTTAGTTCCTCTTCTTTCCCAGCACTGACTCTGAATCATTTATATGGTGCCCTTGGACGTCTGACCCATTTCCTGACTCCATTCTGTACCCGCCATTTCAGCTTTTCAATCTCAGTGTCTGGAACTTTCTGGAACACTATCTCACTGAAAGCTTTCAGCAGGCGACGGATAATTCTCGATTCACACTTTTAGTCTTAAGCTCTTACCTGTGTGTGTGTGTGTGTGTGTGTCTGTGTAGGCGTACTTAGCTAAACTTTAAGGAGGTGAACAAAATCTGTCCCCCAGGTAACACGTCTTTAAAAGTGCAAAATTGTTCACAAAATAAAAAAAAAAAAAAAAAGTTATATAACATTCATTTTGTAGAAAGACATAAAAAAAAATCATCTGAATTTCATCAGAAAATCCTGTAATGAAATGATGATGATAATTCAGCTTTGTCATTTCAGAAATAAATTCTATTTTAATATACACTGCTGTTCAAAAGTTTGTGATCAGTACGATTTAAAAAAAAAAAAAATTAAAGATTCTTATGCTGTTCAAGGCTGCATTTATTTGATTAAAAATACAGAAAAAAACATTAATATTGTGAAATATTATTTTAATGTAAAATAACTGTTTAATATGTGAATATATTTTAAAATTGAATTTATTCCTGTGATCAAAGCCGAATTTTCAACATCATTACTCTTTGAAACTTTTTATTCTTCAAAGAATTCTGAAAAAAGTATCACAGGTTCCAAAAAATATTAAGCAGCAGAACTGTTTTCAACATTGATAATAAATCAGAATATAGAAATCTTTTGTACAATATACACTACTGTACAAAGGTTTAGGGTCAGTAAATTTTTATTCTTTCCTTTTTTTGGAAGAAAATAATACTTTTATTCAGCAAGGATGTGTTAAATTGATTTAAAAGTGTTAGAAAAGATTTCTATATATTTTATCTAATTATTATCTAAATATTTTTTATTGATCAAAGAATCCTGAAAAAGTATCACAGGTTTCAAAAATATATTTGTTGTTTCCAACATTGATAATAAAAGTAATAAGTCAGCATATTAGAATGATTTTTGAAGGATCGTGACAGTGAAGACTGGAGTAAAGACGCTGAAAATTCAGCTTTGCATCAGAGAAATAAATTACATGTTAAAATATATTAAAACAGAAAACCATTATTTTAAATTGCAGTAACATTTTGCAATATTACTATTTTTTCTGTATTTTTAATCTAATAAACACAGCCCTGATGAGCAGAAACGTCTTCTTTAAAAAGCATTAAAAATGTACTGATCCAAAACTTTTGAACAACAGTTTGTTAATATAGGAAACTTTTTTTTTTAATCTTAAAAACAAAGCATTTTAGTGTATTTTTGATTGAGTTTGTGAGCATAAGACACTTTTTAAAAATTATTATCTATTTGAATTTACACTTAAAATGTAAGTAATAATTCAAACGATTTTATAAAATGTAACGTTAGAATTTTTGTCTTAAAAAAGTTTTTGCATAGCTGTCCCCTGAACTGTCAAAACTCAAGAAGACAAGCTCCAGTGTCCTATTAAATGGAGGCGAAGCTGTTCACAAAGTCTGCTTTTCATCCCCAGTTTTGATTGTTTTTAGATTCAAACTGAATTATTGTAATAACCAAGTGCTTATTTATTAGCGAGCGAGTGTGTGTATGTGTGTTTTGTTGGGGAAAAAAAGTGATTGACAGCCCAGTCATGGCAGTGTGCTGGCTCAGCCTGAAGTTGTCCATATTTTCGACAGGAAATGGCTCTCGCGGTATCAGACTCTTGAATCTTGCTCGTTAAAATCTACCTCCTATTACTGAGGGAAAAAATCTCTCTCTCTCTTTCTTTCTCTCTCTCTCCTTCCCCGTTCTCTCTTTCGCCCCCCTTATTTTCATGGAGAACTTTTGCCGGTTAGATTGACAGGTGAGCCACGGTTACAGTGCGGGCCTCCTGTCACAAGTCACTCTGTAGCTGTCGCCATGCCGGCATCTGTCAAAGGCGCTCAGCTCCTTCAGCAGATTAACATCGCTGACACGGAGAGGGGGATATGGGGGTAAGAAACGGAGAGAAGGGAAAAAAGAGTGCGGGGGAATGTGGAAAAGATTAGCCGGGATGGCTAGAGGGGGGAAAGGCTGATATGTGCGCTCTGTCTTGTCATCTGTTTCAGCTGGAGTAGAGTGAGGGAGTCTGAGCTGTCTTGTCTTTTCTCCGTCTCTCAATCCCTCTCTCTCTCTTTTCGCTTGTGTGGTCTGAGTATTTTCCTCCCCGGCAGCTGCTCGCCCTCTTAAAGTTGCACTGAGTGGCTCTAAAGATGAAGCTTGTGATAGCGAACATCAGCAGGAAGAGAGTGGAGAGACTTACCTCTGCTCTGCTTTTGTTCTGCCCCAAGAAAAAAAAGGTGCTTATGGGACTTTCTCACTTTTAAGCGAACATCTTGAACGCTTCAGAGCGAGCCGAAAAAAAGCTTGACTTTGAAACCTCACACGCCCAGGTGTGTCAAAGGCTCACTTTGAAAGCCGAATCGATCACTTTACCTTTGTCTTTCGGTCTTGCGGCCCAAAACCGTTTTTTCCACCTCGTTTTTATTTTTAAACTTCAAAGCGGGACCCGGCCTCACCGTCTCCCTCCCTCTTTGCTGCCCTGTGCTCGTTGGGCTCAAGGAGGCTCGGGAGCTGCGTCTGAAGTGTTAGGTAAAGATGAGATCCAGACCCTCACTCCCCACTGTAAATCGCTCCATGGCTGGTACACCCTGCTGGGGCCAGAAATATGGCCCTCAGGGGCCCTACTTCAGCACCAGGTCCCCAAAACCTGCGGAATTTGAGTCGTAAATAGAGTTGGAGTGTGTGTTTGCATGTCTGTTTTTGCAAGTGCTTCTCAATGAGATGTTCCTTTGAAGTATTATTTGAAGTGAATAATTTAAATTTTTTAACTGCATCTAATGATTGATAACAAATTTGCAATGTTTATAATAAAAAATATATATATATATTTATCCTTTTTTGTTTCCAAACAGAATTTTTTTTTTTAAACTCATTCCCAGCCTAGAAAAAGCATTTCCTCAGAATTTATTGGAGTTGTGATGTTGGAAACCCAAATTCAGTAACACATGACCTCCCACTGGTTTATTTTATTTTGTTTTTCTTTTTGTTTTTGTTTTGGTTTTTCTTTGGTTGGATTGGTTGTTCATGGGTTGGTTAGTTGTTTGGTTTGTTGTTCTTTGGTTAGTTGGTTAGTTGTTCTCTGGCTGTTTGGTTGTTCTTTGGTGGGTGGGCTGGTTGGTTGGTTTGTTAGTTGGTTGGTTTAGTTGTTTTTTGGTTGGTGAACTGTTTTAGTTCAACGTTCAACGTAGGCACTGTTGCAGTTGGTTGGTTGTTCTTTGGTTGGTTGGTTGGTTAGTTGGTTTTTCTTCTGTTGGCTGGTTGTTCTTTTGTTGGTTAGTTGTGGGTCTTTGGTTGGTTGGTTGTTTTGGTTAGTTGTTTGGTTGGTTGGTTTATTGTTCTTTGGTTAGTTCTTTGGCTGGTTGGTTGTTGTTCTTTGGTTGGTTGGTTAATCTTTGGTTTGTTGGTTGGCTGTTCTTTGGTTGGCTGTTCTATGGTTGTTGCTCTGGTTAGTTGTTTGGTTTGTTGTTCTTTAATTGGTAAGTTGTTTTTTGGTTGGTTGATTGTTGTTTTTTTGGATGGTTGTTGCTCTTTGGTTAATTGGTTGGTTGTTCTTTAGTTGGTTGGTTGTTATTTGTTTTTTTGGTGGTTGTTCTTTGGGTGGTTGGTTGTTGTTCTTTGGTTAGTTGTTTGGTTTGTTGTTCTGTAGTTGGTTGGTTGTTCTTTGGTTGGTTGGTTGGTTGTTTGTTCTCTGGGTGGTTGGCTGGTTGTTTTTTAGTTAGCTGGTTGGTTGGTTGGTGGTTGTTCTTTAATTAGTTGGTTATTGTTGTTCTTTGGTTAATTAAATTCATAAGTACAATGAAATACATGTAAATATTAGTGTTTCTTGACCACATATCCAGCACAGTAATTATTATTTATATGTACTGGCGTGATCAGACTAATGCTAATATTTGAGGGTGAAAAAAAACAAAACAAGCATTATAAAAATAAAATATTAATTACAATCAAGTATTCTAATAATATAATAAGGTGAGGTGTACTATTTTACTTTTATTTTACATTTTACTATAATCACAGTATGCTTACACACATTTTAACCATCAGCTTAAAATAAAGCAGTGCTTTATCAAGCCTCTTGTATCTACTCCAGTGGTGGTCCTCACATTCACTCTTGTCCAATTTCAGCACTTAAGTCGAGCGACCGCACGTTATTGACCCCTGAATGACAGTGTCACGGCGGCTGTCCCAGGGGGACGTCTGGTGACAGGAATGTGCTTAAGACTGTCTGAGGACGTCCTCCGCATGACATTGATTGACGAGTCGTTGTTCTGCCTCATTCTGTGCCTGGCGTGACGACGCTTCAGCAGCACCTCTGATTTCTGTCCGCTTTTGTATCTGTTCCTTTTATCACTGGCTCTGTTCTTTTTCTCTCGTCCAGTTGGCGGCTAAACGTTAAGACCAATTGCTTCTGTTTAGTTCTTTTTTGTTTATTCGCTTTTTTCACTGATCTTCTCCAGATAGATGATGTCAACACACACACACACACAAAACAGGTGTTTTGCTCTGATCAAAACACAAGAGTTTGGTCTTAATGAAGGAATGCAAAGAGCGTGAGTGGGAAACATCGGGTTTAAAATCAAACAGAGAGGCAGATTATGCAGTGCCATGAGCAGCAGACTCAATCAGGCAGATGTGGTGTGAGACCTGTGTGTGTGTGTGTGTGTGTATAAGCAGGATTGCAGTCGTCTCAACAATAGGCTCTGACACCCAGGTGATTAGCAGGCATTATGGTTTGCTGGAGGGGTTGAGGTGGGAGATTTGAGGGGGGTTTGGGCTCTCATTAATCTCTGTCTGTCACGGGTGCCCCCACACCAACTACCCTCCGCACCCAGCCTGTCCGTCACAGTCCGCCGTGGCCTCTTTCTGTGTTTTTCTTTGGATAGTTAAAGAATTACATGCACACACACAAAGTGCACCACACCTATGAGGGGTCTGCGCCTATCGCCCCGTCTCTGGGGGCATATGAGTAATCACTGTACGTTTTCTGCCTGCGTTTCCTCTGTTGTCTTATCTGCAGCAAACACGACAGCTACTGGTGTGTGTTTTTCCATCTCTTAAAGAACATCATGGAAAGATTTACATTGCGGTTGGTTATTTTGTTATAGTGGTGTGTGCTTGCACGCACTCGGGGATTTGAACATAACCCTAATGCTAAGTACTAAACTTTGGCAAGCAAGTTATCATGCACTGTTTGTGGTGCAAATGTGAATGATGCCTCAAATCATGCAGCTTAATAAGAGGTGTGCTGTTAATTTTGTAGGTTATTAAATTGGCTTGAGAAAGCCAATTACTAATCTGCTATATAAGATGCTGTTTCTTCTTTTTCTGAGCCAAAACCCCTCGAGCTTTAAAGCTACAACCACCAAACTTGGGTCAGACCTTCAGACTGGTCTAAAGATAGTGGCTATATCTTTTCTAACTGATCCGCCTTACGGTTTTCAAAAACCAGACTATCCAAACCTTTCATTGAAGGGCTGAAAACTTTAATACATAGAGACCTATGGTGCATCTAAACTGTTTATTTCTATAGCAAACCTAAACAACTCCCTACTTAAAAAAACAAAAAACAGCGAAAACCAGCCTAGGCTAAAGGGCTGCTTTGGATGGTCTCCCAGGCTGGTTTTAAAATGGTTTAAAGTGGTTTTGGCCACTTTTTAGTTGGTCAGGCTGGTCTTAGCTGGCCAAGCTGGGAGACCTGCTAAAAGACCAGCCAAGTTTAAACCAGCTATTTTCAGCTTAACCAGCTAAGACTAGACAACAGCATAGGCTGGTTTTAGCTGTTTTTTTCGAATCAACTGGTTTTATCTAGTTTAAACATGCTAATCATGCTAGAAACATGTTAGTAATTTGCTAATCATGTTAGCAACCTGATATTAACATGTTAATCATGCTAGCAACATGCTAGTAACTTGATAATCATGCTAACAACTGCTAGTAACTTGCTAATCATGCTAGTAACATGCTACTAACTTGTTAACCATGTTAGAAACATGTTAGCAACATGGTAGTAACTTGTTAATAATGCTAGCAGCATGATTGCAAAATGTAATCAACAAGCTAATCATGTTAAAACACGCTAACAACATGTTAAATCATGTAAGCAATGTGTTAAATCATGCTAGCAATATCAACTTTCGTACTTTTACAACTGTTTCAAACTTTCAGGCTAGGCTTTCTCAAGCCAACTTAAAGTTTGTTCTTTAATGTTACTCATCTTGTTAGATTTGACCCTGGACCACAAAATCAGTCTTAAGCAGTCTTTAGCCAAAAATACATCGTATTTGTCAAAATTATAGATTTTTCTTTTATGCCAAAAATCATTAGGAGATTAAGTAAAGATCATGTCCCATGAAGATATTTTGTAAATTTCCTACTGTAAATATATAAAAACTTAATTTTTGATTAGTAATATGCATTGCTCAGAACTTTAAAGGTGGTTTCTCAGTATTTCGATGTTTTTTTTTGTTTGTTTGTTTTTTTTTGCATTCTCCTCCTTACCCTTCACTCATTCACACACACTCACGCACATGTATGTTAATGTAAAAAGACCTGTATGGATTTCCATGTAAAGCAGGCCCTGTAGAGCAGTGGTTTGCTAAGGGGAAGGATCCAGACCGCTCCGTGCCGAGAGGCGAAACTTGACTCCCGATGCTGCATACTGTACGGCCTGCCCGTCTCATACTCGAAGACCCCAGCAGCACGGCATGCTGGGTAGGACGCAGAGCAGCTAACGTAGCTTGTCAGCACTGGCGAGGGTAAAAAGCAGGGTCCGGAGATGGATGTAGGCAAAGAGGGAGGCTTTTTTTTTTCCCCCAGGCAGACACAAAGTATGTTTTACACAGTGGCTTTTGCATCCACTAAATGTGAGTGTGTGTGCATGTCTGTGTGTATATTTGAGAGAGTGTGGAAGAGTGTGTTTTGTCAGCTCTTACAGGCACAGCTGGGACTTGTTAGGGGCCCAGGAAACTGAGGTTTGTGGAGCAGGAGGAATAGCCGGGCTAAGGGGGGGCCGCCGGCCGTGACAGGCCCGTTCTGAACCTCTCCGCCTCTGACTAGCCGGAGCAGCCCGTTCTTAATGGATACATACACGAGACCTCCGCGGTCAAAGTCACAACCCATTATCTGCCTCGCAGGTGAAGCCTTGTGGTGCTTATTTCTCCATTTGTAGATGAGGGTCAAGTATCTCTTCCCCCCCTTTGGCGTTTGAAAAGATGCCCCTCCAAACTCCAGCTGTCAGGTTGTGTGTAAACACACAAGCGGTAGGACTCGCGGGACGCTTTAGCCATCAGCAGGGGCGTTTGGCTCTCGTGACTGATGCCGTGCGGCCACATCTGGCTCGTTTGATGGACATCTTGAGCGTGAAGTGGTGGAATAGCAGATTTGGTTGGTAATTTGAGCCCGGTTTGACCTGTTTCTGCCCCCTTTCGCACTACGAGCGTCTCGGTGTGAATTGTCCGTCCATCATAATGCATTATGAATCAGATCACATAGTCTTGCATAAGGCTAAAGCACGTGCACGACAGTCTGAGAGAGACGATCGGGACCCAGAGGGGATATCATGCACTATAAAGTGCTACTCTGGGACCCGATGGTGAAATCTGACAGATTGCTGCGAAACAAGCCAAGGTTTAATGCGATTCATTTCGTAAACGCCCAGCTGATGTCGTTTTTTTTTTTTTTCCCTGCAGCTTGTTTATAATATTGAATAATTTAAGGGTTTTTGTGTGCTCTGACATGCTTTAAATCCTTCTCTCGGAGTGGGTGAGAAACGCAGCTCGCTGTCGATTGCTCAACGCTAACACAAGTACAGTGGGACACGTTAAAACCTCGGCTTTCCAGAGTTAAGCCTTTAGACTGAAACCCGGCCCTAATTAAAGGAATAAAATAAACAGCAGAAAGGCAAATAATAACATCGTAAAGCGGTGTTACAAGAGCTGGCACGGGCCGTGCTGGCGTTGTCCAGGTCTAACCTGTTAAAAAGGGGGCAGGCGGCGGTGGGCGACCACGGCGGGCGTTTATTGGCATTTGTAATATGGTCGAATAGGCTGGTGCCAAGTGCTGTCTCCATCCTGTACCACCCCGATCGGGCATGGCAGCCGGTAACATGGTATGATTGTGTACGTCTGCCTTCCAGAATGCTTCTGGAAGTGGACTGAACTTAAATCTCTGTAAAGTGCGGGAAACGGGCCTCCGCCCTCCTCGCCTCGTCCATTCAGCTGTTAATGCAGAGTAAGAGAAAGAGTAGTTGTTGTTTGCTTTTTTTTTTTTTTGGGTGCCACAAGTTCCCACAAGTTGAAGAGTTTACTACTGAATGTAAAAAATGCTAAAAAATGTTTAAATATTTTGAGAAATGTCTGAGAATGAAGCTCTTTCTTTTTTATTTATTTATTTTTCCGTGATATAAGCTCTCACAAGTTAATGGCACAGTTTACCCCAACATTAAACAAATTATAGAAATATTTAAATATTTTGAAAAATGTCTGAGAATGAGGCTAGTTATGTGTTTAATTTTTCCTCTTTTGGTGATGGAAGTTCTCCAAGTTAGTGGGGTGGTTAACCCCAAAGTTAAAAAAAAAAAGAATAAATTTTATTCTGAATATTCTAGATTAAGAGTTCCAACAAGTTAAAGAGACTGTTTGCGCCAAAATAAAAATAAATAAAATAAATAAATAAATATTTTGAAATATGTCTGAGAATGAGGCTGGCTATTTAATTAATTAATTAATTAATTAATTTAATTTATATTTCCCTTTTTGTTGATTATAAGTGCTCTAAAAGGGATGGTTTACCCCAAAAGTAAAAATATTATGACAAATATTTGAATAGTTTGAAAAATGTTGCTTTTTTTTTTTTTTTTTTTTTCTTCCCACAAGTTGAAGAGTTTACTACAAAATGTAAAAAATGATAAAAATATATATATTTAAATATTTTGAAAAATGTCTGAGAATGAAGCTATTTCTTCTTATTTATTTATTTTTCCGTTATATAAGCTCTCACAAGTTAAAGGGACAGTTTACCCCAAAATTAAACAAATCATAGAAATATTTAAATATTTTGAAAAATGTCCTAGAATGAGGCTAGTTATGTGTTTTATTTTTCCTCTTTTGGTGATGAAAGTTGTCCAAGTTAGTGGGGTGGTTAACCCCAAAGTTAAAAATATTATTTTTTTAAAAAAAGTAATATTTTACTGAATATTCTAGATAGAGGGTTAGTTTTGTCGTCTAAGAATCAGGCTGGTTATTATTTTTATTATTTATTTAATTTTTTTCTTTTTCGGTACTGTAAATTCCCTCAAGTTAAAGAGACTGTTTGCACCGAAATATAAATAAATAAATGAATGAGTAAATAAATAAAGAAATTAATAAATAAATATTTAGTAAAATGTCTAAGAATGAGGCTGGCTATTTCATTTATTTATATTTATTTATTTATTTATATTTGTTTATTTATTTCCCTTGTTGTTAATATAAGCTCTCTAAAAGAGATAGTTTACCCTAAAATGAAAAATATTATTAAAAATGTGTGTTATTAAAAATGTGTCTGAGAATGAGGCTAGTTATGTCTAATTTTTCTTCTTTTGTGATGGAAGTTGGGGTGGTTAACCCCAAAGTTAAAAATATTATTTTAACAAAATATAATATTTTTCAGAATATTCTAGGTTGGTTCTGCTGTCTTAAGAATCAGGCTGGTTATTTTTTATTTTATTTTATTTTATTTTATTTTTTGGTACTATAAGTTGCCACAAGTTAAAGGAATAGTTTGCCCCGAAATGTAAAATATATTATAAATATTAAAATATTAGATTTTTTTTTTTAAAATAAAATTCAATGTCCCCACTGGCTTTTTCTTTTTGTACAAAAACAGTTGGTAAATTCTCTTTTTTTGTGTCCTGCAGAAGAAACTCAGTCATACAGGACCGACATGAGGGTCAATATATCATGACAAAACTTTCATTTTTGGGTGAATTATCCCTTTAAAGCAACGGAAAAAAATCAGTGCTGTAATTACATATTATTTAGGATTTTTTTTGCCATTTTTACTACGTTTTGATTTAAGACGGCAAATTAATGCGCGATGAATAAGTGCGCGAGGGCGGTTCGGTGATAACGTTCAATGTTGCCTATTTCAAAGGTGTGTTTTAAGACACTTCAAAGGTTCAGGAGTGGCGTCAAAGCAGCTCCAGACGCAGCAGGCTACTGCACCTTTGGAAAATTGGCCGAAATCAAACATTTTGACAAACAATGATCCTCACAGCGGTGATTTACGGCGCAGATATAGAAAGTATTTGGAAGGCCGCCGCAGCACCTCGGCAGACGTCTTAGAAGTCTGTTGCTATCCGATTCGTATCGCTGACAAAACACACGCCGGTGTTTGCCTTTGACTGGGAGCCATTAGAAGTATCAGAACGCCCATCATTGGGTCAGATAAAGGAAAGGCCTGGAAAGTGGGCTGTTATGATTTAAAGAGTGAGTTTTCCCCCTCTTGTAAAGCAGAGCGCAGGCAGCTACAGGTCCTGTTTTAGGGGATCAAGGGGATTCAATTGCTGGGGTGATAAAGGGCTTTTAAGTGTTTTTTGAAGCTGCTGGGCTCAGAGGTGGCTTGGCCCCGTTTATCAGGGTTGCTGAGCGGAGCTGCCACGGGTCGCTCGGTCTGAGCGCGCTCCAAACCATCTGTTCAGCCTCACTCCGTGTCGCCGCGCGGGTGACATCATGACATGCGGTCTGGTGAGCGGAAAAAATTCCTCCTGTCCACCGTCGGAGAGGCCGGACAGCTGTAGCCCCCTCAAAGACGAGTGCGGGAAAACAGAGGGTGGGGAAAGAAAACAAGTGAAAGAGGGAGAGAAAAGAAGCCGTCAGCGAGGGCCTGGCAGGTGTGGTGGTTTTGCTCTGTCATCACTGGCCTGACTGCTTGAACCTTCATGGCTGGATCTGGAGGGGATTACGACTGTGGCTCTGAGGTTAAGCTCTCCTGGCATTCGCACCCATGCCTGATTACCCTGATGGGTTTCCTTGTCATTTTGGTAATCAGCTACTCTTGTCTTTCGCTCCGCTATCATCCATTTCGTCTGACTTGGACGCACGACAGATAGTAATTTGGGCTGATGTGCAGTTTAAGGGATTGTTTATCCAAAAACAAAAGCTCTCCATCCAAATTGGACCATCATGTTTATTTTATGTTCAACACAAAAATAATATTTATAAATGAAGGATTTATGTACAAAAAGTAACCTTTTTTGGTGTTTCATGATGTCACATGCTCACAGAGGCTGCATTTATAATGCAGATATTTAAATATATATATATATATATATATATATTTTTTTAACTACTTTTTTTTTCCATTTCTAATATGCTGATTTAGTGCTCAAGAAACATGTCTAATTATCCATATTAAAACAAGTGTGCTGTTTAATTGTTTTGTTTTATTTTATTTATTTATTTTTGAAAACTATTACAAAAAATTATTCCAGATTCTTATATTAAAACAACTGCTTAATTTTTATTTTTTTTATTTCATTTATTTTTTTTATTTTTTTATTTATTTTTGAAAACATAATATATTTTTTTATTCCAGACTCTTATATTAAAATAATCGTGCTGCTTAATTTTTATTTTATTTTATTTTATTTATTTTACTTTTAATTATTTTTGAAAACATTATAATTTTTTTGTTCCAGATTCTTATATTAAAATAATTGTGCTTCTTAAATGTTATTTTATTTTATTTTTTGTTTTATTTTATATTTATTTATTTTTGCTTAATTTTTATTTTATTTAATTTTTATTATTTTTAGTTATTTATTTTTGAAAACATAATATATTTTTTATTCCAGATTCTTATATTAAAATAATTGTGCTGCTTTATTTTATTTTATTTTATTTTTAGTTTTATTTTATATTTATTCATTGAAAATATAATACATTTTTATTCCAGATTCTTATATTAAAATAATTGTGCTGCTTAGTTTTTATTTTATTTTATTTTAGTATTTATTTTTCATTTAATTTAATTTATTTATTTATTTTTGAAAACCGTAATATTTTTTATTCCAGATTCTTAGATGAGCAGAGTTGAGATGATATTTAAAATATATATGATTTGTAATATTGTAAATATATTGAGTTATTTTTTTATAATTCATTATAAATTTATTATTTGTATTGTTAATAATAATTTAATAAATTATTGAAATTTATTTGATCAATAATTATGTAATATTATTATTTGTAATATGTCAATATCAATTAATGTGGCTGAATAAAAGTATTAATTTCTTATAATAATATGAATTACACATACACACATACATACATACATACATACATACATAGATAGATAGATATAATGTACATGCCCATTTATGGCAGGCAGGTTAATGAGAGTTTGAGAAGATGGAAGCAGGGTGGTCTTGGACCGAGAGAGACGAATTACACCCACGGATGAGTTAAACTCATCGGGGGCTCGTTGAGAGTGAAGGATCTGAAAGACTGCCATCTCTAGTCAAACGACCAACCCAGATGCAGTGCTGCGTGGACACAAAGAAGTGTCTGACACCGGCAGAAATATCACTGGCCTCTGCGGAGCCACTTCATCCATCCCGGGTTTCAGGTAGCTTGAGTTTAAGCAACGGAGTCGGATTTGCCTTTTCGGTTGAGGATGGCCTAGTCTTGGTAGTTGTGGGTCCCGAGTTGTTTTATTGCATTCAGTGTGGTGTTGGTAATTGGGCTGTGGCCAGTGGGGGTTGAGGGTACTTCATTTTGGTCTGTGGTAGCCTCACTCCATACACCCCTTCTGTCTTTGTCGATCCAATAAATGGGCCCATTTATGAAACCACCTTTTCATGCATCCACCATATGACGTAACCGGACTCTTAAACCAGCTTCCCGCCAACCGGCGCTGGTCTGATAGGTCTTTTTTTATCTACGAGAACGGAAAAAACTTGCTCTGTCTGTGCTGCGGTGCGACCGACTTGAATATGTGTGTGTTATAAAGATGACCACACACGACTCCACGGTTCCTGGGTTCCCCACAGGCGGAGTTGTCCTGCCAGGCCTGTTTGTGGAGAAACTTCTGGAACGCGGCCTTCGGTCGGAGGCCTTGAATTCGTTACAGACCACCTTCTCCCCTGATTTAGACCTGAGAAACAGACAGTGCACTTTTTCTGAGCCGTGTTTGAAGTAGGTGAGATTTACAGTGACTGACCTTGGGATGAACGTTTCCTTCCTTCCCTAAACACAGACGCAGGCACACGCGCATGGAAACACGGGACGCTGTGTGGCCGTATTTGTCGCTGATGCTCTGACAGCTCGGTTCAATGCAGTTTATGGCACACAGGATGATTTTAAAGATAGTGGAAGCCGTAAAGAGTAACATTACACTGACAGTAGTTAATGCATACTGTATATACATTACCAAAAGTTGGGGTTACCAAAAGGCTGCAAACAAATCTTGTATTATTTTAATGTTTAGTATTTGAATATTTTATTATTACAATTCAAAGTAACTCTTTTCTTTTTTAATATATTTTAAAATGCAGTTTTTTTTTCTGTGGTGGCAAAGCTGAATTTTGATCATTACTCCTGTCTGCAATATCACATGATCCTTCAGAAATCATTTCATTTCCTATTATAAATGCTGAAAACAGTCCTGGAAAGTTGTGCTTCTTAATATTTTTTTGCACTGTTTAATGAATAGAAAGATCAAAAGAATTTTTAAAATTAAAATTCTGAAGTAAAATCCAAACATTCTAAATTTTACAATTCTACATTCTAATCTCACTGAATAAAAGTATTCATTTAAATAAATAAATGTTACAGCCCCCAACATTTGAAACAATACTTAAGATATAATAAGATGATTATACAGTAGATGTCACTAAATCTTTTCTTTGAATGGTTATATTATTATTAATATTTTATGTTTTAATTTTTATCTTGACATCAGTATTTGTGAGAGTGATTCAATCTTTAAATTGGTCAGATGGAAAAATAGTGGGGTAATAGTGATCTTTTACTAAATTTGTACTTTTTTTCTATTTGGAAGGTTTTATACAATAATTTAACAATAACACAACACAATAATTATTTGGATTTGTAAATACATTTTTGAAATATCCTCATCATTAATTTTGATATGTTTCCATTATAGAGACCTTCACATCATTCATGGAATTATATAGTGTACTTCAGATATGTGTATTTTTTACTGTAATTCTATTATTTGGTTATATAATCTCTAAATTGTCAAAATATGTAGATCTATGTAGAATATTTTGTCATATTTAACATTCATGACCAGATAAGGATGAGGAATAGTTCACCTAAAATTAAAATTGTCATTATTTACTCACCCTTTTATTTTATTTTATTTTATTTTATTGGAATTAATGAAACAATAATTCCCACTTGATTTTATTTTATTTAATTTTATTTTAGTGGAATTAATGAAAAACTAATTCCCACTAGATTTTATTTTATTTTCATTTTTATTTTTATTTCAGTGGAATTAATGAAAAAATAATTCCCACTAGATTTTATTTATTTATTTATTTTAGTTTAGTTTAGTTTAGTGGAATTAATACAAAATTAATTCCAACTAGATTTTTTTTTATTTTTGTATTTTATTTTATTTTAGTGGAATTAATGGAAAATAATTCCCACTTGATTTTATTTTATTTTATTTTATTTTATTTTATCTTAATTTATTTTATTTTAGTGGAATTAATGAAAAAAATAATTCCTGCCAGATTTTTATTTTATTTTATTTTATTTTATTTTATTTTATTTTAGTGGAATTAATGAAAAAATAATTCCTACTAGATTTTTTTTTTTTTTTTATTTAGTATTTGTTCAGACAGCTCTTGGATTTCATCAAAAATCTCTTAATTTGTATTATGAAGATGAACGAAGGTCTTACAGGTTTGGAACGAAATGAAGGTGGGACATTTTTGAGTGAACTACCCTACTACATGAGAACACTTCCTGCAGCAAATAGAAAGATCTTTCTACAAAGAGTCTTAGTCTTATTACTGGGGTAAAATCAGTCATCTGCTCTCGGCCCTCAGGTTTCAGGCCTGATTTATCCTCATCTACTGGTGGAAAATCGTACAGGGTTCGTGGGTAAGGCCCATCATGTCATCCTCCTCATATCTGAGCAGATCCGCTAGAAAGCTCTTAGCAAACACGTAACGAAACAACAGAGAGCCTTCACCGTGCCGATAATTCATCAGCGTTGTCACGGCCACATTAGTCACGATGAAAAAGCACGAAGTGTCCAGAAGCTGCAGAACATATCTGGATAATCCACGCTTGCGTTTTAAAACCATCTACGTTGTAGACATGTCACGGGGGAGAGCATGGAATATGTCTTTAAGCCGCACGGAGCGGCCCGTTGCAGCGAGAGCCGGGCTTTAGGGCCGTATGTCACGCTGACAGGCGTAATCCCTCGTTTGGTGTCCGGTGGTAAGCCTCAGTGTTCCCGCGTCTGCGCGTCCCTCGGCTCTCCGTCTCTTCTGCTTAGTCTGAGCGCATCCTTCTCCCCTGATTCCATCTGTTTTAATAATGGTTTCCGCAGGTGCCACTCCTCGGCGAGCTTCATTTCCCAGAAAGCGAGCTCTGCCCTCCTCCCTGGGTTTGTTTAGAGGCCCCAGCTGTGCAACTTTCCTCGCGTTTCCCAGGTAACAGGGATTTTGAGTGGACTCCGGTGAGCCGGGGCGGCCTGCGTTTTCCCGGTCACGCTCTGCGTAGCGTGTCTGAAGTGGTCATGGCTTGAGCGGCTTTTCCCATCTTCCACCACCTGCTCGGGCTGTCTGTCACTGTGCGTGTCTATCTGTCTGTCTAACTACGGTCTGGTTTTGTTTGTTACACTGTCTTTCTGGCACAAGGATTGTGTGTGTATAGAGTTTGCGAGCGTAAATACAGGATGCTGCGAAGTACAGTGTGTTTACTTCCCTCTTTTCAACTTCCCACTCCTGTGTTCAATGATGTACAGTATGGAAAGCTTTCCAGGAATGGTTTCAGTCAGACGATTGGCAAACGCATAGCAAAGAATGTGAGAAATTAAATCTGTCTGGATATCGGTATCAGATTTATTTCCTTTTTATATTACACAATTACTTTGCACCATTTTTGTCTGTTCCACACATTTTGTTTGTTAGTAATATCTGCATCTCTGAACTTTTTTTTTGCTATGGCTTCAGTCAACTGATTGGAAAAATAATGATCTCAAATAATGAAATTTTCTAAATGTCATTATTTTATCATTATTTTAAATATCATAGATTTTTTTTTTTATCATTTTAGTTTTTATTTTATATTGCGTCATTATTTCATTCCATTATAGTTTTTAGATTATTATTTCTATTAGTAATGTTTATTTTATTTTATTTTAATTTATTTTATTTTATTTTGCAATAATGGTTTTAATTAGCAGAATGAGAAAAAAAATTCTCTGAAATTATGAAAAATTAATTTCCACTAGATTTCAGTCTCTGTGTAGAAATTTATTTTATTTTATTTTATTTTATATTATTTTATTTTATTTTATGTATTCCAATAATGGTTTTAATTAGCAGATTGGAAAAATTAATTCTCTGAAATTATGAAAAATTAATTATCACTAGATTTTAGTCTTTTTGTTGATTTTTGTTTTGTTTTGTTTGTTTGTTTTTATTATTATTATCTTTTATTTCAGTGTTGCCATAATGTTTTATTTTATTTTATTTTATGTATTCCAATAATGATTTTAATTAGCAGATTGAAAAAAATTAAGTTCCTGAAAAGATGAAAAATTAATTCACACTAGATTTTAGCCTCTGTGCTTTTATTTTATTTTATTTTATTTTATTTTATTTTATTTATTTATTTTAGTGTTCCCTTAATAGTTTTAATTAGCAGATTGGAATAAAATAATTCTCTCAGATTACAAAAAAGAATACCCTGAAAGAATGAAAAATTAATTCGCACTAGATTTTAGTCTCTGTCTTGATTTTGTTTTGTTTTATTTTATTTTATTTGAATTTTATTTAATTTTAATTTATTTTTTATTTTATTTTATTTCTGTGTGCCCTTAATGGTTTTAATTAGCTGATCGTAAAAAAATAATTCTCTGAAATGCTGAAAAATTAATTCCACCTGATTTTAGTCTCTTTATTTTAATTTATTTTATTTTATTATTTCATTTCATTTTTCTCAATAGTTTTTCACAGCCATGCACCATGATTTATTTTTACTTGACAGCTAAAGGATTTGATTCAGCAATAATCTGCGTAGTGCAAAATGAGTCATAAATAATTTGGTTCATTTTTAAGGTTAAATGCATATATCTGCTTAAATGTGTTTATTATGTCAACTTTAGGAGTACACTAACATATATTTGACCTCAAAACTAACAAACACACAGACTTAAAGCCACTAAACTGTAATTTTGATTGCATGGGATCTTTAAGAAAATGTTTATGAAATCTGAAATTTATAGACCATGATGGTAAATTCCATAAACTCAACATCAACCCTGCGCAAAGTTCAGCAAGAGTTACGTTCTCCTCTTAGGGTTTGGCGATTACTGTGCTCTCTCTCTCTTTCTCTTCCTCTCTCTATCTCTCGCTCTCCAGCTGATGTGATCCAGATGGCTGGGTGCTGTCAGTCCAGGCGTGTGTATGTTCCCAGAGGAGGCTGGGCCGGAGGAGATAGGCAGGGGAGAGCGGTGTGTTTGTGTTTGGTTCATGGATGTGCTGGCCACCCTTTGGCCGTGCTGCTATCAGCGCTAATTAAGCTCGGCCTGTCAGCCTTTAGAGCAGCTGATAAGAGTAGGAGTGTTATTGAAGAGAAGGGGTCAGCATGTGTGTGTATGCGTCTCATTTCCACATATGTTGTTTTTCGCAGTCATCGTTTACAGAGCTCTGTCATCTCGTTTTGTGTTTAGTAAATAGTGATAGAACAATATATCGATTAGTTTGATCAAATATTTGGTCATTTTTGAGATTTATATCATCGCTCTGGATTATGTTTGTTGAATGAGATCCAATGCTTGTTTCTTTGTCATTTTGAGGTGCTGATTTCAAAAAACAGTGTCTGTGTTGCTCAAGCACATCTGACTTTCTCACAAAATGGTACATTTTGTAGCATTTTTGCTTTTTACAACCATTCGTAAGGTGAAGAAGTCGATTTTCACATGTAGGAATGATTCTGAAGGCGTTATTTTATAGCTAATCCTGACCTCCACCACTACTTGAATACTTCTTTTCAAAACTTTTGACATTTTACTTCTTTTGTTATGTAGAAAAATGCACTGTGTGTGTGTGTATGAATAAATGGAGTACATATAGTGCTTTATGTATTTATTTTAAGGCTGTCAAATATATTAGTCTTGATTAATCACATAAAATAATAGTTTGTGTTTACATAATATGTGTGTAAACGGTATATATTTATATATAAATAAATACACTTATATAAATGTATATATTTAAGAAATGTATGCGTGTGTATGATTTGTTATATATAAATATATATTACATGTATATAGATGTATGCGTGTGTATTTATATATACATATAAATATATACAGTACACACATATTATCTAAATTAACTGGTTTGGATGCGATAAAATCAAGTTTAATCGATTTGACAGCCTTTATTTATTTATTTATTTGTTTATTTCATTTTTTATATTTATTTTCTAACAGACTTTTTTGGATGTGATTATTCGGGATTAATTGATTTGACTGCCCTTATTTATTTATTTATTTATTTATTTATTTTCTAACAAAGTTTTTTGGATGCGATTAATCAGTTTGACAGCCCTTATTTTCTTATTTTATTTCATTTTCTTACAAGCTTTTTTGGATATGATTAATTGCAATTAATCAATTTGATAGGCCTTATTTATATATTCATGTTTTTTTTAATTATATATTTATTTCCTAATGTAGACTTTTTTGGATGTGATTAATCGTGATTAACTGATTTGACTGCCCTTATTTCTTTGTTTGTTTGTTTATTTATTTATTTTATATGTTTATTTTGTAACAAACTTTTTTGGATGCTATTAATCGATTTGACAGCCCTTGTATATTTATTGTATTTTATTATTTTATCTTATTTTCTGACAACCTTTTTTTGAATGATTAATCGTTATTAATTGATTTGACAGTCCTTTATTTATTTATTTATTTTTATGTTTTTACTTTACATATTTATTTTCGAACAAACGCGATTAATCGATTTGACAGTCCTTATTTATTTACTTGTTTATTTGTTTCTTATGTTATATATTTATTTTTAAATTGTTTTATTTATTTATGTTTTTATTTTGACTCCCAGATTTTCAGTAGTGCTCTCAGACTTTATTTTAGTATTTTATCTTTATTATATTGTCAGTCATTCTCTCTACATAACAGTATCTACATTGGCCATTGAAAAATATTGATTGATTTATAGTAACAAATGTGTACCACCTACCTCCTCTAGTTCATTTTTGTGACCCACCGGTGTAAAAGGGAGAATTTCTCATTAACATTCTCCACAAAACCACACATCAGCAATAAAGATACTCATTTAAAAGATCTCTTATTATTGCACTCCTCCACCTAACGCACACAAGCCTTTTCTCCGACACTCCTGACTCTGACAGCAGGCTTTTAAATTCACATTTGGTGTCTAGGAAGCCCTCGTGCCAAATATGATTCAGCATGTGTTTCCAGGTGTCTCGCTTGTTCCAGTTCTGTCTCTCTTGTGGATCGGCATGCAGTCGCTCAACTGCTGCTATTCTGTATAATACAAGATTAATACAGCTATTACTGTGTTCAGGAAGTACAAAACCCATATTTTCAGATTGTGTACACACCAGAATTTATAGCTTTTGGTGAGTCAATATTAGCTTTAAAGGCGCAAGGTTGTAGATTTTTCTTTAATGTTTCACACTGCCCATCCAGAGAGGATGTTCAGCACAGGCGTCCTCTATAACTCTCCAGTATAACCAGCGTTCCGGTACCAGCTCCAAAAGCAGCGGATGTATCTCTCTTTTTTTCTAGGCCAGTAAAAGCAGCCACCGAAGGTCCTCCGTGCCCCGGGGGTAGCAATGAACGATTGAACGTTCACCATTTTTCTCCTCACGTCTCCTTCGTGACACACACACGCACTGAATGCAGAACTGACACCATATTTCTCTCTCTCTCTCACACATCACACACACACATCCCTGGAAAAAAAGGGCCTCGAAAGCCGGGCTGTGGCTCAGGTCCAGGGAATGATGGAGAGTTAGGGTTATTTTTATTTTTTTAATGTGCTGGGACTCCTCCAACACTCAGTTTGTTTAACGCGGCTGGCCTGTATTTTATTTTTATGTGCTAGATCAGGCAGTATCAGGTAGGACTTAGTACTGATGGATTCGGCTGATAACGTTCTCTGAACTCTTCCCTCCCTGCTAATGGTGTCCTCTGAATTCCTCTCCTTCAAATCAGCGGCCTGTAAATGTTGAAGTGTTAAAGGAATAGGCATTTATATTACGACTTAGATATTGCATAGATATGAGTCTGTAAAAGTGGAAAAAAGTTAAGGGGGTTTTTTTCTAGTGATGATAAAGTTATTATGGCTGTAAAAGCAAAATGTGACTTTGGGGTTGGTCTTAAAATTGTGGTTGTTTTATGCTAAAAGAAAAGAGATAAATGTAGCTTCCATCTGTCTTTCAGTCAGTCCATCTATTGGCTATTTTACCTGCACATGTACTGTATATCTCTCTGACCATCAATCCATCCATTTATTCATCTAACCATCTCTCTATTCATCTGTCATTCATCCATCCATACACATACCTGTACATATATCTATACAATCCATCATCCTTTCTTTCAATACATCTATTCATCCAACATATCTATTAATTTCCCTATCCATCTGACCCTTCATTGATCCATCCATCCATCCATATCCATATCTCTCTCTGGCCATCCATTCTAAATTTCCATCCATCCATCTTATATATCTCCATCCATCCATCCTTCATTTATATCTCCATCAATCCATCTTTTCATTCATCCATCTATCCATGTGTCATAAATATATCCGCATCCTTCTATCCATCAGTCTCTCTAACCTTCATCCATCCATCTCTCTATCCATCCATCCAACCTTCCATCCACCATATCCATATATCTCTCTCAAGCCATCAGTCTTAAAATTCCATCCATTCATCTGTCCATCCATCCATCCATCATGTATATTTCCATGTATCCATCCACCCACCCACCAAACCATGCATCCTTCATATTTATCACTATCATCCATCCATCCATCAATTCATCTTTTCATTCACCCATCCATCCATCAATCCATGTTTCATGTACTGCATATCTCCATCCTTCTATCCATCCATCTCTCTAACTTTCATCCAACAATCTCCCTAAATTTCATCCATCCATCCATCTCCCTATCTATCCATTCATGCATCTCTCCATCCATCCATCCATCCATCCATTCATATATATCTCTCCATGGCTAGCAATCCTAAATTTCCATCCTTCCATCCATCCATCTTGTATATCTCAATTCATCCATCCATCTAACTTTCCATCCATCCACCCATCCATCCATCCAAATCTCATCCATCAATCCATTTTTTCATTCAACCGTTCCTCCATGTATTATATATATCTCCATCCATCTCTCTAACTTTCATCCATCCATCTCCCCATCCATCCATTCATATATCTCTCCATCCATCCATCTATCCATATATCTCTCTCTGGCCATCAATTCTAAACTTCCATCCATCCATCCAAATTTCCATCCATCCATCCATCCAAATTTCCATCTATCCATCCATCAAAATTTCCATCCATCATGTATATCTCCCTCCATCCATTCATATTCATAAATCTCAATCCTGAACTTCCATCCATTCATCCATCTATCAATCCATTCAAATTTTTGGCCATCAATCCATCTATACATATATATGTCTCTCTGGCCAGCAGTCCATCCTCCTATATTTCTGTCCACCCATCCATCTGTCGATTCATCCATCCTTTGTCAATTTGCATATATCTGCACCCATCCATCTCTCTATCCATCCATTCAAATATTTCTCCATCAATCTCTCTATCCATCCATCCACTCATATATCGCTCCATCTGCCTAACCATCAACTCTTTATTAGAGACTTAGCGATGCTGTATTGAATCAGTTATATTCTTCTCACAGACTTGCTTTGAGGTAAAAATATAAGGCAAAATAGTGCAATATTTTGAAATCAATTTTTTCCCTCCATTCATCCATCTGTTATCACGGCATTTTGTCCAAACTATTTCTCCTCCTTTGTGTTTCCAAGAAGCTTATCTCTCTTCCAGAGTGGTCACGGTTAAGGCAACCATTAAAAATTTCAAGCGCTGAAAGTAGCCCGACCTCAGATCTGCATTCGTTTAACATTCCTCCCTCATTTTGCCATCATTTACGTCCGCCTGTCGTCATACAGTAGGAATGGCTGTGATAAGTCACATTTAGGACCCGCCAACCCGGTCATTCCTGGCGTTCTGTGCGGTGTTCCCCTCTCCGGTGGCTTAACCGGCACAGCGCGTCCCATCACAAGCTGCCATAAATCTCCCCACCCCCTCGGCTATTCATTATCTTTCCACTGGCGTACACACCCTTAGAAACAGAGCCGATAGAGAACAGAGAAGGATGCGTATTTTTAGGCCTGCTCGAGGCCTCCTGAGAAGAAAGCAAAAGGCTTAAAGGAATGCAGAGGAAATTGAGTGGTGAGGGCGGTGATGAGATGCGTTGATTGATGGGCCGCTTCCCCTCTCTCCGATTGGTTTTGTTGTGGGAGGAGGTGATTGGCCACTTGACCTCTTAGTGATCAATATGAACTCTTCCCTATCTCCCTCAGAACAAATGTGTGGAGGCCCATTGTGTCCCGGTGCTCCTGATAAGAGGCTTTGTCTTCTTTTAGTACAGGAACACAAGCGCTGCCTTGCTGTCTACTAACTACACAAGACGTCCCCTCTAAGGTAGTATCTTAAACCAAATGAAAGTGGCGTATTTGGAGCACTGTATTGTCAAATAAAGCTTTCTGGGAGATTTGACTCAGCTATTGATTCCAATGACTTAGGGAATACTGTTTCTGGCTCCAAGTCTGCTATCTCAACAGCCATTTATGAGCATTATGAACTGGAAACGTTGACAAATGAAGTCAGACTTAGCAAGTGGATAGAGTATGATGTTAGCATGTTGCCAATTTAATGCGTTCCCGTTTAATAAAAGTATTAAACCCTTTAAAATGATTGTATATATTATATAGTCTTACTTATGTATTCTTCCATTCGATTAAGTGATGACTACGGTCATCACTTTCCTGTGACCCAGGGCTCTTTTTTTCCCTGTGGCCATCTGTGATATCAACATACCCAGAGTATGGGAAACATTAGATCATAGAGGAAAAATCACATCCTTGTTAAAATATTAATCTGAGGAGACATGTGCTACGGGAAAATTTGAGACCTGTTTTGATCTTTTTTTCTCCTTATTACCGGCATCTCTTCCTCACTTCCTGTGGTTGGGAAAGTGGGGGAAAATGCTTGTTATCATGACCTGAATATCATGTGCGTGAGTGCGTGTTTACATGGACGTGTGAGCCCTCTCATCCATCATTTCAGACTCCTTATCCTCCATATCCCAGCGCACGTATCCCTCCACTTCCTGTTATTTGCTTCTCCTCACGCCGCCCTCACCTCATCTTTCGCTTTGATTTTTATTTTTAGCCAGTGCCGTCCTCATGCATTTTGGCAGGGAAGATACAGTAGGGCTCATCGGGACCAGGCGGGGAGGTTATGGAGCTGAAGGGGAAGTTCCTTTTTGCCCAAAGTAAACTGACTCACCTCAGGGGCAGCTGCCGCCTGTGGTCTGAACCTGACCATAATGAGCACGGCTAGTCAGGAGGTCAGTGTATTAAAAGGCCTCTCTGACAGGACATGTTAGTGCTCAGAAGCTTCCTGGAACATCACCAGCTTTCATTTTATTAGTTTGCGCCAGGGCACGGTGGTTTTTAAAGACATGGGTGGCCCGTGTGTTTGTGGGATACATCACATCTCCATTGCTTTTGATGGTCAAAATGACAGAATTAAGAGTTGTATGGCAGCCCATGGGCATTGCACCGAGCGTGTGTTTTGTGTGTGTGCTAGTCTGTGTTCTGTCAGGTACACAGGCTTCTTTCTGCAGCTGTGATGTCACTCTGGATAGAATCAGGTCAGCCAGTTCCTCCAAGGTACCGAATAGAACACAACGAAACAGACAGATAGAAACAGAGAGGCTTTGCCAGCGATTGAGAAACTGATAAGAGAAAAAGCATATTCACAAGCCCGAGATGAAAATAGAAAGTTGCACCCTTTCAGTTCGATGAACAGAGACGTGATGTTATAAAGCAAGTGTGCTGCATTTTTAAGGCTCCTGATGCAATTATATCAGCCAAATTTGTGTCGCATGCATCTTTTACAAAAAAGGCAACACCAGAATGCATTCCCTGTTGAAAAAAAAAACAGAATATGCTGGTTAGGTAGGTTTTGAAGCATGGATGCTGGTTTATCTGCTTTATGCTGGTCCTTAGCTGGTTTATGCTGGTCCTCCTGAGCAGGGGGGACCATCTTAGGTCCAGCACATGACCAGCTTAAACTAGCATTCATGCTTCAAAACTTACCTAACCAGCATATTCTGTTTTTTTCAACAGGGTTGTGAACTCAGACAAAGTGAGAATGGACTCAAGTGAAGATGATTTAGCCTTGATGGCCACCACAACACATTGTGTTTTAATACAATATGCTAAAATGCTGCTGTTTACCGTAGATAATAATATATACAATATATCGTATTATAATAAAATACAATAAGTTAAGTTCACTAGTACCACAGTTTGCTATAGGAGAACACTAGGTTATTCCGGAAGCTTGCATTGTGCAAATTTTAGCAAAATTATGTTGGCAGTTGGCATGCATAGTCTGTTGTCAAATGTAAATGTGATCCTGGACCACAAAAACTTAAGAGTCTTAAGTGTCAGTTTTTCAAAATAGAGATTTATACATCATGTGAAAGCTGAATAAATGAGCTATCCAGTTGATGTATGATTTGTTAGGGTAGAGTAATATTTGGCCAAGATACAACTATTTGAAAATCAGGAATCTGAGAATGCAAAAAAAAACAAAAACAAAATATTGAGAAAATCGCCTTTAAAGTTGTCCAAATTAAGTTCTTAGAAATGCATATTACTAATCAAAAATTAAGTTTTAATACATTTACGGTAAGAAATTTACAAAATATCTTCATGGAACATGATCTTTACTTAATACCCTAATGATTATTGGCATAAAAGAAAAACAATGATTTAGACCAATACAATATATTTATGGCTATTGCTACAAATATACCCGTGCTACTTAAGAATGGGTCCAGGGTCACAAATGTACTTAAAATGTGTTAATACATGATAATAGCTACATTTTATTTGAAAATTACACAAAACTTGTGTGTGCTAGGTGTGCTTATGCTGTCACATTGTTAGCTTAGCAACAGGCTAACACCAAACTCCTTAAGAGTTCTATTTTTATGTTGCTGCCTACATAGAGTGTTCCAGATCAATCCCTTATGAGGTTCCATTTCAGTTAGCATGCTACCATAGAAGGCAACCATCTAGAAAGACAGTAGGCAGCAGGGAAGCTCTCTAGATTTTGGAACGGATCCAGTGAGTTTCTGTATATAACAGGTCATAGAGAAAATGAGAGGGAGGAAAAGAAAGAGAGGCACGGGAGAGGATGTATTTGACACACACTTCAGCACTGACACTCTAGCACATGTGGCTAACGCTAACCCTAAGACATTCTCCAGTCCGCTGCCTCTATTTGTCAGGAGACTTTGACCATCTCAGCTGCTGCTATGAGATGTTCACCCTCCCTCTCAACTCCATTACTGCAGATCTGACCTAACAGGACTCACTCCCTAAACCAGCTGCATTTGACTGATGGCTATTCTTAGAATTAATTATTTTTGGTGCTTGCTATCACTATCACATCATTTATACAGTGGTGGCCAAAACGAATAGAACACAAGTATTTCCACTAGCTAAAAATGATTTAAGTCATCTTTTGCTGCAGTGTGTCTGTATGAAATATCAGTTTACATTTCCAAACATTCATTTTGCCATTAATTGTAATAATCCAGTGAGATTGTTTAAACAAGGAGTCTGACAACAGCCAGCGCTCCACACAGAGATCTGAGCTCATCATCATCCAGTCTGACTGGACTGACATGAAGAAACAGAACAAACTGAGACAAATACAGAAGAACTATGGCAAGGTGCTTCAAGAAACCTACCTGCAAAGCTATAGCGCTGTTAAAAGTTTTAGACACTTGTCATAGATAGATTAACTTCTATTAACTAAATTAAATCACCTTTGCTGTGACCATCCTTGTGCATAGTTTTTCAAGTAGCTTTGCAGCTAGGTCTCTTAAAGCATCTTGGAGACGTTGCCACAGTTCTTTTGGATTTAGTCTGTCTCAGTTTGTTCTGTTTCTTCGTGTCAGTCCAGACAGACCGGATGATGATGAGATCAGATCTTTGTGTGAAACACTGGCTGTCGTCAGGCTCCTTCTGCACACAAAAACCTCACTGGATTATTACAGTTAATAGCAAAATGAATGTTTGGAAATGTAAAGTGATATTTCCTCACTTAAAACCATTTTTTTAGCTGGTGGAAATACTAGTTTTCTAATAATTTTGGCCACCACTGTATAATGCTATTCAAAATTTTAGGATCAGTAGGAGTCAGAAATGAAAGATTTTATTCAAAAAGAGCACATTAAAATGATCAAAGGTGACAGTTAAGAGATTTAGAATGTTGCAGAATGTTATTTCAAATAAATGCTATTCTTTTGAAATTTTCAAATTTTTGATTTAAAGAATCCTGGAAAAACGAATCACAAGCAATGTTTCCATCACCCTCTTTTTAGGCGCATTCTGAAGAATCGCATCAGAAACGAGTGATGGAAACGCCAAATTTCGAAAAGAAATACCTCAATTTGCAAAAAAGTTTTTGCGGTTGCTTGAGGTGGTTTTTGACTTGGTTAATGCAAAAAATGGGAGACAGAAACGCATTTTGTAAATAAATTCAACATATTTCTGTATAATTGCCTCCCAGAATGGTCTACTATTCCAGTTCTGCAAATTCTGCAAAGTTAAATTCGCAATTTAGGATTGAAACCAAAGTCTACATTTTCTAAAAAACTATTGAGCACCACAATTGCTTTTAACATTAAAAAAAAAAACTTTCTGAGCATCAGATTAGCATATTAGAATGATTTCTGAAGGATCATGTGACACTGAAGACTGCAGTAGTGATGCTGAAAATTCAGCTCTGTATCAGAAGAATAAATTACATTTTTAAATATATTAAAATGGAAAAATAGTTATTTTAAATTATAGTAATATTTGCATTTTATTTAAATTTTTACTGTATTTTTGATTAAATAAACAGCCGTGGTGAGCAAAAACAATCTATTTCAAATACATTTTATCAAATATCAGCTTTCCCACACCATTTCTTATGTTCAGGTACCACAGATCTAGTAATTGTCGAGAGAAATCAAAGGTGTATTTGCGAACAGAATGCATCTGTAAAAAGCATTTTCCAATACTATTTGCATGTGTTTTCTCCTCCAAACAGGCAGGAGGCGCTATTGGCAGCCATCAGCGAGAAGGACGCCAACATCGCTCTTCTAGAGCTGTCGTCCTCAAAGAAGAAGAAGACTCAAGATGAGGTGGCTCTGCTGAAGAGGGAGAAGGACCGACTTGTACATCAGCTCAAACAGCAGGTGAGAACAACCTACATGCTGGACGCCGACATCCCAGACCAAGGCACGAGGCAAAACCATAGACTAAAATGAACACAGACCTCAGTCCTCCTAGTTTCCTAGTGGAGTTCTGCAAACCTCACCCACAGGAATTACACTGGTGAAGCCTAACCAGACATTCGTCAGCCTAAAAAAAAATAGTCCCACCTCAAAGGGACAATTTAGACTTTATAGCTCAAGTAACAAACATTTTTGTTTCACTGCCTGACGAATTGTGTTTTAACCCAAATGGGAGGCTTGCTTTTCTGCGTTTGAACTCCCTGACTCTCTTGCCTTCCAGGCTCTTATTGTGTTTTACTGTAAAAACGCTTGGTGTTTGTTTTTACAGACTTAACATTATTGTGCGTCATAATTGAAAGCACGCCACAGATGCTGTCCACAGATGCTAAATTGCGCAGAAACATAAGATCACGCAGGATATCCTGATGGTGTGTTCATAGTATCGCTAACCAGCTGACCTTGCCGTCGTAGTTCTGTTGAGCAGTTCAAGGAGAGGCTACAGAACAAGTTCTGTTGGGAACGAGATCCCAGAGTTTGCAGATGCAAACAGGCTACAGATGTCCGGCCGCAGACCCATCAAGTCATGCAATTTTAGGATTATTTGACTCCTCCTCCAGATTCCCACAAACCACCTGCAAATACATGCGCACTAGTTTGAACACACACAGACTACTCTGAAGAAAAAAAAAAATGGTGTAGATACAGTTTTCACTCAGAAACATACACAACGCATCCTCGTTTCCAATACAAACCGGCCACACGCATGTATACAAAACCCAACGGCCGCAGAAAAACAAACAGAGCGGGAGGACCGACACGCACATCCGCACTTTAGCTCCATTCATGCTCACGGGCACACGTTCTTGCGTTTTTTTGGAAAACACCCCTCCCTGGCCGTTTCTCTGAATGACAGGCTATCAGCGCGTTGCATAGCTGCAGCATTCCACAGGAAATGGGTGTCAGTAGTGCAGATAGCTGTGGGGCTCGGCTCTCACCCGCAGCCTCTGAGATCAGGAGGGCGGCCCGCGTCCCCCTCCCGTTCACTGTCAATCACAGCGGGGGGGATTTGCTTAAGAGCCGGTCAGAGGCCGGTTGCTCTCCTGACATACTAATGGTCGAGGTCAGCGATAAAGATTGCATGCGGTGGTCCTAAATCAGGTCTTTTTGGGCAGTTTTACTTCAGGGTCAAAGTTAGGAGCCAACTTTGTCCCTCAGTGCATCCGTCCCTCGTGCACACATTTTCCGCTCTTAATTCACATTACGTGGCGTTGTTTGTCATTTATAATCATTACGGTCGCAATTTCTGTTTTGAGGAAATGGATGGCCGTAAGAAGCCCGAAGGTGTTTGACGTGGCCCAGGGGAAGGGCGAGTGCTGTCTACTGGTGCGGCCTCTTGGGGATCGGGGTCGTAGGGTTTGAGTGACAGGGGATGAGTGTGACATAGTGGTACATAAATGGAGTATTTTTCTTTCGGTTTTTGAAGACACAGATGTGCTTAAAGATGCAGGGCTGATAATGGCTTTGAGGGGGGAAAATTCCAGGTCATACTTGTCAAGTCTTGTGTTAAAAAAAAAAAAAAACAAAAGGAATGGTGTTGGCTTTACACTGTCGTAAGCAACTGTGGTGTGATGGCGTGAAGTGATGTGGCGAATGCAGCAAACAAAATATATGACTTCCGTGATACATTTTGTCTTAACCAGCTTTTATAAGATTTTTCTACTTAATTTTTAATATAGAGTTTCCAAAAAATGCATTTTGGTGGTCTCTAAAGAATAGTTCATATTTAAATTACTGTTTTTGTGTAAAAAAAAAAAAAAAATTGTGTGTGTATATATATATATATATATATATATATATATATATATATATATATATATATATATATATATAATTACATTTTTTTCAAATATTACTTGAATTATTCTTTTTTTTTTCAATAATTATATTTTCTGAGGTCTTACAGAAATTACACTGTAGCATTATAAGCATTTACTATTATTATTAGTACATACATTTTACATTTATTCTAAATGCTACAGTTAATTGTGTTTACAGAGAGAGAAAGTTCATAATTACTTATATTTCATGATGAGATGTTACAGAAATGCTTGACATTGTAGCATTATTATTATTATTATTATTATTATAAATGAAACAGAGTATATACATTTGTTCTAAATTCTACAGGAAATTGTGTTTATGTATAACCTTATAAAACTTACATAAAAATACTTGGGAAAAAATGTGTTTTGGTGGTCTCTAAAGAATAGTCATTATTTAGCATACTCATATTTACAAACAATAATTTACTCATATTATCTAAAGTATTTGATTTAAAAGATAGCTTGAATTTTTTTTTTCGTAATTATATTTCATGATGAGATGTTACAGAAATGCTCGACATTGTAGCATTATAAGCATTAATTATTATTTATATTATTATAATAAATGAAAAATAGACTATATACATTTATTCAAAATTCTACAGGAAGTTGTGTTTATATATAGGCTTATAAAACTTACATAAAAAAATACTTGGGAAAAAAAAAAGCATTTTGGTGGTCTCTGAAGAATAGTTATTTTTAATTTATGGTTGGTATAGTTATATTTAATGTACTGTTTTCATTTAAAAAACAAAAAGTTTTTTTACTCATATTACCTAAAGTATTAATAAATAATTATTTGAATTATTCCTCTTTTTTTTTTAGAATTACTTATATTCTAAAGATTGCAGTAGTGATGCTAAAAATTTAGCTTTGCTGTAAGAGGAATAAATTACATTTTTAAATTCAAATAGAAAATAGTTATTTTAAATTAGAATAATATTTGCATTTTTGATTAAATAAAGAGCCTTGGTGAGCAAAAACAACTTATTTCAAATCCATTTTATCAGTCGGTGCGATAGCCTTGTGAGCAGTGCGCTTTTTTGTTTTTTTTTTTACTTGCTTTTTACTTACTTTTTTTAATTACTTATATTTCATGATGAGATGTTAGAAATGCTTGACACTAGCAATTTATTATTATTGTTGTTTATATTGCTATTATTTTTATTGTATATGAAACATACAGTGTATACTTTTATTGTAAATTCTACAGGAAATTGTGATTTTTATACATATTTTGCTATATCAAACTTAAAGAAAAATACTTGTTAAATAATAAAAAAAATATTTTTTTGTATTAGATGCTAGATATAACTTATTCTGAAAGTGGCTATATGAATAAAAGTGGGGAAAAAAATGAAAACAAGCAAAGAAAAGATAGATAAATAGATTAAAAGAATAAAATACAATAATTAAAAAATGCATGAATTGCTGGTTACTCGGTGAATAAATAATTCTTTAGATCATATATATATATATATATATACAATTCAGCATGTAGGTTATCATACAAAATAAAAAATATATATGTAAAGTATATATAAAGTGTAAAATATCTTTCAAATCTCAGTTATCTGTTTGCCTGTTTGACAGACTGACTTGGAAAAAAGACCTTTGAAACTTGTGGTGTCATGCTGGTTAGGATGAAGTGTAATATAGCACTGAAAGTGAAAATTTGTGCGCATTTTCCCCTAAGAAACTTCAGCCAATCGCGTGGCTTCTCACTTGTTTTATTCCACTAGAGCAGGTTTGGATGTCCTCAGAGTGTGATAAATGGAGCCCGTCATCATGTTTAAATTATATTTTCTAGACGACGAGCAGATGGGACTATTTGATGTCTAACAAAATGCTGCATAATCAACAGCCGTTACTGTGATCCAGAGATTTGAAGCGAAGGAAATGAACTAGAATGAAACCGCAAGAAAAGGACAGATGAGAGAAAATGAGCACGGAAGTTTTTAATAACAAAGAGAGAGGCGAGAGAAGCCATCCCGTATCTGTTTTTGTTTTGGGATGCATCACTCTTCGAGATATTTCTGATGTATTTTGGAGAGAAAATGAACTCTCTTTGTTCTTTTCTTCCTCCGTTTTGTTCTTTTTTTCTGCTCTGGCCTCCGTCTGTGTGTCTGTCAGCCTGTTCGATGATGACGGTGTAAAAATAGGACCGATGCCTGGCGAGCGTCTTTTGAAGCGGCGGTGTAGTGAAATGTTCTCTCCATCACATCTCTTCCCCTTCCATAAATCTCCACGGCGCGCCGTGACATCTCACCCAGCTCTGATGTGCTGTCCAAGTTTTATTAGCAGACTTGAGAGAGTGGAACGGCGTGTCGCTGTGGAGCGCAGGAGAGGCTTTTTAAAAGTTGTCCTGTGCAAATTTGCAGCCCGCAGATTAAACGGCAGAGTGAGAACTGCTCCCCGCTGCCATCACATGGTTCATTGATGTCACAATTAGCTGTGGAGGCAGGGTGGTTTCTACCGCTGCTTCTTCAAGAGAGCTCGGGATAAAGAGAAATCACAAGTTCATACGCGCTGCAGTCCAAAGGTTGAACGTGCATACGGACACAAACTCGTTCGTCTGGAAAACAAACCAGGAATATTAATAGCTTACCTTGCATTATGCTGAAATTTGTCCAATCAAATGCCGTCTGAAATACGAAGGAACGAACTGTTCTCATCAAGCTGATTTTTTGGATTTTTATGATAAAAATCTACATTTAATGAAGTTTGACTAAACTTTTGGCTGATAGTGTATGTTAAAAGGTTAGAAATTAGGGAAATAATTCATCATTTTGCTGTAGTTACATTTCAGATTAAATATTGAGATTTAGCAGTAATCTAAATCATCATCAGGGTCATATGTATGATTGGTTGAATGATCGATCGATTGATTTGATTGATCTATAGAATTATTGAATTATTAGATCTTTAGAATTAATTATTCAATAATTACCCAACATTTTATTTTATTTTATTTATCAACTGCTTATTTTTCGTTTACTTTATTTGCTTTTTTCACCCACTTTTAACCATATAGCCAATTTTTCAGAATAAGTACTAATTAAAAAAAAAAAAAAGTATTTAACAGGTTTTTTTTTTTTTTAAATTACTGAAGTAATTTTGTAACATTTTTATATATATAGAGAGAGAGAGAGAGAGAGAGAGAGGAAGGTGATATTTGGGATATATAGGAATAAGGGAAATAGTTCCTTTTGACTTTTTCATCATTTTGTTTGTAATTACATTTCAGATATATATATATATAAATACTGGAATTTAGCAGTAAACAAAATTGTCATCAGGGTCATTTGTATGTTTGGTTGAATGATCGATTGATTTGATTGATCTGTATAATTTTTTATTCAATAATTACCCAACCATTTATTTTATTTTATTTATCAACTGTTTATATATATTTCTTTTACCTTTTTTGCTACCATAAATATATATTTATGTAAGTTTAAAAAATTATTTTAAAAAATGACAGTTTAAAAGTGATTAATTTTAAGTTGTTTTTTTTTTTAAATGCAAGTTTTATTTTTAAATTTATAGAGGAAGGCGATATATGGGATATATAGGAATAAGGGAAATAGTTCATTTTGACCTTTTCATAATTTTGTTTGCAATTACATTTCACATATATATTTAAATATTGAAATTTAGCAGTAAACAGAATCATCATTTGTATGTTTGGTTGAATGATCGATTGATTTGATTGATCTATAGAATTATTCAATAATTACCCAACCATTTATTTTATTTTATTTTATGATCTATTTATCTATTTCTTTTACTTCTTTAATTTTTTCCCCCGCTTTTAATCATATAGCCAATTTTTCAGAGTTTTATACAAGTACAGGTTTTTTTTTTTTAATTGTATTTAACAATTCTTTATGTACGTTAAAAAATTAATTTCTTAAAAATTGCTGAAGTGATTTATTTTTTTCTTCAATTTCTGTTTCTTCAAAAATCAATTTCTTAAATAAAATTGTTTTTACAGACAGCCCAAAATGTGCTGAACCATTATCAAAGGTTCTACATTCAATATCAATTCAATAATAATTTTACATTCTAATAATTCCAGTTGGAACAGCTGTCTCTGCACTGCTCTTGCAGGCAAAACAGGTCATTTTTGCCTGATTAAAAGAAACAAATCATAAATGTGTTATAAATGCAAACATGTTAAACATACAAAAAATCCAATAAATAAATAAAACGCTAAAAGTGGGAAAAAGCATTAGTGCAGTTCCGTTGGTAAAGCAATTTGTTCACTGAGGTATAGCATTGTTGGGTTTTTTAAATTTTCTGTAAAACTATGTTAGATAAATCTGATCCAAGGGTGACCCCATGAAGAAGAGTTTTAAAGTCCTGTGGCTTAAAAACAGCATACCATTACTTTAAAAACATCCATCGTTGTAGTGTTTTTCTGAAAGGTCTGAAATGGAAGGAAAATATGTTGCCCATATGTTGGCTACCACCACACCATGAAGGGTTAAAATACAGGAGTGCGTTCATCAAAATTGCTACCAGGAATCATACAGTTTCACTAGTACTGCTATTGACTACTGACTACCTAACACAGTCCAGTCCCACCATAACAGTCGCGCTGACATAAGAAACCCCAAATACACACTCACATGCATGCATGTCCGCTGACATACAGTTAACAGGGGAAAAGGCAGGAAGTCTCTGCTGAGATCCATCAGGAGGCTGAGAATTATGATGGAGGAGGGGTTGGATTGGGAGGCGGTGACCACACGAACCATTCTACACCTTTCCACGGCACACAGAGAGCTCACTGTGCACGAGGAGAGACTCTCACGGCCGCCGAGGTGTCGTAAAGATTTCAAATATGAGCAGCGAGATGATTAATGGTCTGAATCATGCTCCACGATAATGGCGTGGATTAATGCAGCCTCTTCAGACCGTGCAGGGGCAAGGATGATAAATTTTATGACTTATCAAATATTTTTTGGACGCCTCGCGCAGGTGGGAGTGTTTTCTGCGGGGTTGGAGCCAGGGCTGCTTTTACAAAGGCGAGGCTGGGTGTGGGGAGCTCAGATGGTCTGCGGTGGAGGTTTTGGTCGTCCTCCCACGCCGGCTGCTGTTCTTGTGCTAATAACGTGCGATATTTCAGCACAATGTATACTGCGCACAGTATGCAAATATCCTGTAGGAACGGTCTACTACTAAATGTGGAAAATGTACAATATACAACACTCTGCACAACCTTGACAATACTGTACATCAATGAACAAATTGCTGTACAGTGGAATTGCACGAATGCCTTTTCCCACTGAATTTTTTGATAGTGTTATTTATTGGATTTTTTTAATGTTTAACATGGTTGCATTTATGCATAGATAACACAATTACAATTGAATGTAGAACCTTTGATAATGGCTACAATTATTTTATATAATTATATTGCAATAACATTATATATATATATATATATATATATATATGCATATGTTATAATGTTATTGCAATATAAAATAATTGTTTTTATTTTAATATACTTTAAAATATAATATATTCCTGGGATGCAAAGCTAAATTTTCATTAGCTGTTACTGCAGTCTTAAGTGTCACATGATCCTTCAGAAATCTTTCTAACATACTGATTTATTATTAGTGCTGGAAACAGTTGTGTTGCTTTAATATTTTTTTGGAACTGATACTTTTCTTCAGGATTCTTTGATAAATAAAAAGCTAAAAAAGAACAGCATTTTTTAAAAATAGAATTCCAACAATATACACTTCTGTCCTAAAGTTTGGGGTCAGTGCATTTTTATTCTTTCTTTTTTGAAAGAAATTAATATTTTTATTCACCATGGATGTGTTGAAAATATATTTTTTTTAAAAAGTGATAGCATAGATTTACATTGTTAGAGCAGATTTATATTTTTAATAAATGCTGTTCTTTTTAACCTATTTATCAAAGGATCCTGAAAAAAAGAATCACAGGTTCCAAAAAATATTTGGCAGCACAACTGTTTCCAACATTGATTATTCTGATATTAAATCAGCATATTAAGATTTAAGACTGGAGTAACAGCTGATGAAAATTCAGCTTTGCATCACAGGCAAAAATTATATTTTAAATTATATTAAAATAAAAACCATTATTTTATATTGTAATAACATTTTGCAGTATTGTTGTTGTTTTCTGTATTTTGATCAAATAAATGTAGTCTTGATGAGCATATGAGACTTCTTTAAAAACAATAAAAGTCTTAGTGATCACAATATATATATGTATATATAATTTAAATATTTTATTATTTTAATTATTTTTATTTTAAGTATATTTATATTTATATTTGGGGCATTTGACTTAGAATTGTGTACACGTGAGCGTTTGAAAAGGCACTATAAAAAAATCAATTTTTTATTTTAGTATTGATTTAGTACTGCACTTCTAATTCTTTTGACGTCCCTGCTTTTAGACACAGGTTAGTGTTTGACTCATCGATGTACTTCCATTGTAAGTCACCCATGTGTTTGTGTGAGAGGGTTTGCGGCGACCCTGCGCTCCTCCTCTTTGGAAATGAGGATATCGTGTGTGTGTGTGTGTGTGTGTGTAATGAAGTGTGGCTGAACTGACATGGTGCCTCTTTTAAACAGAGAGCGAGAGATGACACTGATCAAGTGAATGTATATTTTAGTCCCTATTTTGAGATTGAAGACGTGCCAAAGCGTCCGACTCACCCGTTCCCTCTGTAGAGCTCCAGAGTCCAATCCGTCCGGGCGTCTGAGCGTGTCTATGTTAGAAAATCAAGACGTACAGAGGAAAGCGATATTTATCCTGACAATTTCGGTAAGCTTCATTACTCTTCTGTGCTTTCCAAGGACTAGAGTTGCAGTTTTGGTCTCCCGTTCGTTTGTAACCGATGTATCTCATGACTAACCCCATCCGCTTCTTAAGGAGATGACCCGGAGTGATTCAGACCAATTACAGTTTGCTGGTCCTCTGGGACGGTGTTAAAAAGTCTGGTTGCAGTTCTGGAACCACAGATTGAGTGTTAGTGTTAGTTCCCACAAGTCCTGGAATGGCGTTGGTAATTCCATCCCCTCGCAAACTGAAGATTTGGGTCGATACGTCTTTCTCTCATTACCTGCCGCAGTGCCTCCGCGAGGCCCCGCCAGAGTCGCTGTCCTCGCATGGCTCCGGGCATCGGGATGGCCCGAGATGCCAACTCGGTACAGGCCTCCGGCCTGCTTTTCTCAGCAGAGCCGTGGTTTTGGGCACCCCTCAGAGGAATAAAATCGTTTTGTCTCGCAGCTACCCACGAATAAACTTAAAATGCAAAAGCGCCGAGGCCCTGCCAAGGCCGCTGTGTGCATGCGCTTGAAAGCGTACCTTTAGTGGGTTCAAAACGCTCATGTTTTGTTGCGAAGGCTGAGCTGTAGGCGCCTCACGTCCCCGCTGCGGCCAAAGTGATCACAGAGCTTAAATTAGAGCATCCTACAGCCAATGACAGGGAGGGAAAGGGGGGAAAAAAAGCACTCACAAACAACAACATTGACAAGCGTTCGATTCATTTGGCGGAGCTTGGAGAGCTCGAACCGAGGGGGCCGTGCGAATGGAGGTCGTGGCTCGCGGGCCCATCCGTGCCGGATTTGTCTTGGATCTGATGCAACTCTTGCTGCTCGTTTAGGAAAAAAGAGTCGCTGTGTTTTCGGAACACGAGACCTCAAAACACAAGCCGCTAAATGGCTGTTTGAATAAGGCCTGTGGGTGTCCAGCTCGTCCAACGTGTGACGTTGTGGAGAAGAGGAAATGGAGATTTTCCACTGCATCTCCGATTGTGGAGAACGCTTTACGATGTTGTTATTATTCGGTCGGACAAATGAATTTTTTTAGGACGCTCTGTGCCCCTTTGGCAAGCCTTGAAGACTCTTGGCAGCTTGATTATTACAGGGTTTCGCTTTAACATCGCTAATTGCAGTTGGTGAAGCTTTGCTGTTTTAGTCGTGATTCCTAATGAGGGTGGGAGACTGCCTTTTTATTCCCTTTTCTGGCTCTCCTGTCCTGTCGCAATGCCGACCTCTTACCTCAGCTCCTGGCCAGTTGTGTATAATTGTTATGTTAAAATCAAGATCATAACTGAAGATTTACTCATTGTTTTTTCTGGTGTGATTAGTGGTATTTGCTAAGCCAAGCATCACTATTACCGTTGCTCACAGGTAGTGATTTAAACAAACCTCTAATCCTAAGTATCGAGATTTGGTGCGTAGGTCGTCCTGCGTGTTTGCTTTACAGGCACAAATGATAGCTCAAATTATGCGGCTTTTCTTAGCTGTCAGATTTAGAAATTTAGCAGATTTCGACAAAAATCCCCAGCGTCATACTTATAAAACACTAGCAATTTTACAGCAATGGCAAAGTTCATTTATTTAGGTAAGTCGGTTCACTTGGCTGCTGTTTTGCCTTTTTCCTCTCTTAAAAGTATAGATAGTACACTCTACTTTAACTATCAATTTATGAACAGAAATGATTTCTACAACATAAATACATAAAATAAAATATAAACATAAACAGATTGTTGGAGTCTTTTTTTTATAAGGATTTCAGTTTTTCCACTTCAAAATTTAATATTTAATTCAAGTTGGTTTTTGTAATTACTTGTGAAATTAACTAGCAATATCTGAATGGACATGATTTCTACAACATGAATACATAAATATAAATAAATAAATAAATAAATAAATAAAACAAAGACTATTGGAGTGCTTTTGATAAAAGAAAATACTATTTCAGTTTTTCTGCTTCAAAATGTAATATTTCATTCAAGGTGTTTCTTTGTGATTATTTGTGAAATTAATTTCAGAACAGACATGATTTCTACAACATAAATACAAAAATAAAAATAAATAAATAAATAAAACAAAGATTATTGGAGTGCTTTTGATAAGAAAGTACTATTTCAGTTTTTCTAAATGTAAATTATTTCTACAAAATAAATACGTAAAAAATAAACAAACAATTTAAAGATTGTTGGAATACTTTTTACAAAAAAATGCAGAAAAAAATTTAATTCAACGTGTTTCTTTGTAATTATTTGTAAAATTAACTAGCAATTTCTGAACAGAAATTAATAAAAAATAAACAAAATAAATCAGATTGTTAATGAAGTTTTTTTTATGTTTCTGCTTCAAAATTTCATATTTAATTCAAGGTGTTTCTTTCTAATTATTTGTGAATAGAAATGATTTCTACAACATAAAACAAAATTACTTTTGATAAGAAAATACTATTTCAGTTTTTATGCTTCAAAATTTAATATTTAATTCAAGGTGTTTCTTTGTGATGATTTGTGAAATTAACTAGAAATTTCTGAATGGAAATTATTTCTACAACATAAATACATAAATAAAAAAAATTAACAGAAAAACAGAACAAAGATTGTTGGAGTTCTTTTTATAAGAAAATACCATTTCAGTTTTTCTACTTCAAGTTGTTTCTTTGTATTCATTTGTGAAATTATCTCCCAATTTCTAAACGGAAATGATTTCTACAACAACTCTTTTTCATTGTACATAAAATTTTATGTACAGGTATGTGTAAGATTTTATTTCAGTAATTTCAAATCTATAATATAACTTGACTACAATGGTGTCATACAGAAAATATGCCTTTTTAGCTCAAACCACAAACAAAAAAGGAGAAAAAAAAAAGTATTTTGTCATATTTTTCCTGTTAATTTGCAATATTTCACAATGAAAGTTTTGCAGAAAGCCATCAAGGCAATTGCCTTTTTTATCGCCACCATATTAAGTGTTCATATCCCATTCATATTTTTTACAAGTAGCTTATGTCCTCACAGCTAAAAACATTAAATGTAATAAACTACTTTTTACATAATTTGAAGGAAATATGAACCGATTTGTCCATTTTCCTTACTACCACTCGTCTTTCCTGGTGTACGGCATATGGCACGAGAGAGAGAGAAAGTGCTGTTCTTTGCCGTGGCAAACACCAACCTTCTAATTCGAACTGAGCAAAGAAGTCTGTTTGCTTCCCTCTGGGCTCCCAGAACAGAGAGACCATTCTGTTTCCACCCATTTCCCAGTTATCTGCTCTGTTCGATTTTAATCCCAGGCCTCTAAAACTGGAAGCACTGCAGCTCACAATCATGAGAGCACTGTAGAATCCTTTCTGTCATGCTTGTCCAAGGAGCTTATCTCAGCGCCTGTTATTCATGCAGGGATCTGGGACTGTATTTTTGCGTTATCTTTGCTTTTGATGTCTTGGCCTCTTTAGTGACTTCTGAGACTTAGTAATTACTTTTAATGGTTTGAAAAAAGACCATGACAGAGCACTAAACTCTTTCTTCTCGACTATTTGTGACGTTCTTTTCGTCCTCAATCACATTGTTCTGATGTTCATTGTTCAGAGTGCTGAGGGGCAGTTTTTCCAGTTTTTATAGTGAAAGGTGCTTGTTTTGTTGTGTTTACTGTACATTACTTTAGCCAAAAGTAGTAAAAGTGTGTTGTTTTAACCTGTGCATAAAAGCAGTTATATTTGTATCAGACTTCAATTTCACATGGAAGCTTCTTTAATATTATACATAACCATTACACTATTAAAGCATTAACTCACTTCCAGAATAAAAAATCTTCATAATTCACTCAACCCTATGTCATCCAAGATGTACATGTCTTGCTTTTGTCAGTCAAAAACATTAGGTTTTTGAGGAAAACATCCCAGGATTTTTCTCCATATAGTGGACTTCAATGGGAGCCAATGGGTTGAAGGTCCAAATTGCCATTTCAATGCAGCTTCAAAAGGCTCTACATGATCCTAGATGAGAAATAAAGGTCTTATGTAGCAAAACGATAGTTTATTTATACTTTTTAACCACAAATGCTTGCCTTGCACTAGCTCTGCAATGCACGTCTTCATGCATTACGTAATCACATTTTGCAGTTAGTTCTTTGTCTGCGTACTCCAGTGCAAAAAGGTAAGATAGGGCGAAAATCTCCATCTCTTTTTCTCCTCTAACTTCAAAATCATCCAACGTCGTTGTTTTTTGTAAAAGGCGTTTGACTTTGCACGTTCGCTTTCCAGAATGACTGTGCAATGCATGAGGTCAAACTAGTGCAAGATGAGCATTTGTGGTTGCTGGATATATATATATATATATATATATATACACTACCGTTCAAAAGTTTGGGGTCAGTACATTTTTATTGTTTCTTTTTTTTTTTTTTTAAGAAATTAATACTTTTATTCACCAAGGATGTATTAAGTTAATAATTAAAAGTTTATTAAAAGTTAATAATAAATAATTTACATTGTTATAAAATATTTATATTTTGAATAAACACTGTACTTTTTAAACTTGTTATTCATGAAAGAATCCTGAAAAAAAAAAATCACAGGTTCCAAAAAATATTTGGCAGCACAACTGTTGATATTATCCAACATTGATCATTCTAATAATAAATCCGCATATTAGAATGATTTCTGAAGGATCATGTGACACTTAATTTTTTTTTTTTTTTTTTTTTTTGTAGAAAATGACTGATCGTTTTGCTAGCTACGACCCTAATTCTTTGGCTGGGATTGTGTAGAACCCTTTAAAGCTGCATTGAAACTGCAATTTGAACCTGCAATTTGAACCATTGTAGTCCATTATATGGAAATGTTTTTCTCTAAAACAAACTCTTTTTCTTTTCGACCGAAGAAAGAAAGACATAAACATCTTGGATGATGGTAGGGGTGAGCAAATGATCAGAAAATTATTATTCTGGAAGTGAACTAATCCTTTAATATTTTCATGTGTGCTATTTCTGGCTGGTTTGTGGTGTGTGTTTGTTTGTTGGAGCAGGAAATTGGAAAATTGGTGCATGGAAATAGGAAGGTGGTTCCAGTTGTTTATACAGGAAACTCAAGGATAGGCATTACTGGCATGCAGATTGTTGGGATGAAGAACCATGGCCTAGTTGTTATTGCATGGGCTGTGATGGTTTTGAGGTAAATGTGAGTTTAAGTTTGAGTTCAGGATTATTTTGTTCTACAAAATAAGTACTCACTGTGCTCTTTAACAATCTGAACACTGGGGCGGAAAGAGGTTTGGTGTACCTGTGGCAAACATACTTTAACAGGAATTGTTAGGAGTCTGTGGGAGTTTGTGTGTGTGTGCTTTCTTACACACCTGAGTTAAAAACCCACTTAGAGGTGACCTGGCGAACACCAGGGAGCTCAAACTCCTACTGTTAACAGAGGGGCTTTAATAAAACATTACTTTTCCAGAGCTCATGCTGAAGCACTTACATGCACACATACAACTCCATTTTCTGTAGCTTGGATGCATGTTTAGCTTCCCTTTCTATTTATTTATATTTTGTTTTACATAAACTTCATAATATTCACTTAAATACTGGAGTTGTAATGCATATGCATTTTTTCCTTTGTCTTTTCTGGGTTAGTCATATCATGTTTACTCCTATACATAGCAAGTCTGCATTAACCCTCTGGGGTCTGAGTTGATTTTGGGGCCCTTTAGATGTTTAGACATGCCCTGATATTTGTGCTTATTTCAACTACTTATAACACACTACTGGCCAGCATATAATTTTTTTGTATTCAGCACAAACAGTGCTACAATAATATGTGAACAAGATGGATGTACATGTTTGCATTTTTTTATTTTTTGCACCCTGTTTATTTTCTTTAATTTAAAGCAGCACATAGTTCAGTTTTTATTGTGAGTGTGCTCAAAAAAAAAGTATACACTTAATGGTTTCTAATCATGTATAACACTTATTTGTGTGACCAAAATTGACGGAGTATTTTTAGTGTCTTTTGCACTGATCTTAAAAAACGTGAGCTAATCACGCCGGCGTGATCGTCGACCCCAGGGGGTTAAAGGAGAAGTCCATTTCCAGAACAACAATTCACAAATAATTTACTCACCCCCTTGTCATCCAAGATGTTCATGTCTTTCTGTCTTCAGTCGTGAAGAAATTATGGTTTTTGAGGAAAGCATTTCAGGATTTTTCTCCATATAATGGACTTCACTGGTGCCCCGATTTTGAACTTCCAAAATATAGTTTAAATGCAGCTTCAGAGGGCTCAAAGGGCGTCGTGAACGTGCATCCCAGAGACTGTGCTACATGAGCTTTTGTGCTTAAAAAGTATAAAAAATTTATTTTCCGAAAGAATACGGCCGATCGTTTCGCTAGATAAGACCCTTTTGGAACATTTTGGAAGTTCAAAATCGGCGCACCAATGAAGTCCATTATATGGAGAAAAATCCTGAAATGCTTTCCTCAAAAACCATAATTTCTTTATGACTGAAGACAGAAAGACATGAACATCTTTGATGACAAGGGGGTGAGTAAATAATTTGTAAATTGTTGTTCTGGAAGTGGAGTTCTCCTTTAAAAGGAAAGTGTAACCAAAAAAAAAAAATGCTGTTAATTTACTCACCCTGAGTTTTTGACTAGAATAGTAAAGATTTTTAGCGGAAACCATGTTCTTTGGAGATTCATAAAATGCATCACCAACCATCATTTTGAGAGTCAAAAAAGCATATCTGGCAACACACAATTAATACACATGGTTCCTGATGATATATTCAGGTCTTATGAAGTGAAACGATAATTTTGTGCAAGAAATTGAATATTATTTCCAACATTATTACCTGAAATGCACAGCCTTTAGGCAAATGGGTCTTTTTCTTTTCCGTGTCCTGTCTTATAATATCTTAATCTTATATATATCTTATTCTTTTCCGTGTCCTGGTTCAAATAATGTTCTGTTTCTTGCACAGACCGATCATTTAATCTGTTTATTACAATCATTACTCAGTGTAATAAAAATTTTAGGAGTCATGCCCGTTCCAAAGATGAAACATGACTTGAAATACTAAACGCTGCCCCATCGATTACGCAGCTTTTTGAAATATAGTCATTATGTTATTATTGTGATTGAGTAATTTGACACACATTAAAATATGTGCAATTGAAAACCCAGGACTCTTCAGATTCAAAGTCTGCTGCTCTGCCCACTGAGCTGTCCAAGCTGTCCAAGCTGTCCTTTGGTTTAAGCTACTGCTTTGATGATTGTCAACTCATAATGTAACTTTAAGCTGGGGATGTCATATATTTGGCAACTCTTCCAGTGCTCAAGCTTTTCCAAGCAACAATTCAAACAGGACATTTTAGTCTTGCCAGTATAATTCAATCTTTGCAGTGTGTATGCACAATAATATGCATTTTTAATGTCTGAAACTAAAGATAAACGAAGCAAGAAAAGGTGGGATGGGGAGGAAGTAGATTAAGGTTGTGAACTCCAAAGGTCACGGGGTGGTAAGAAAAGGTCACTTCGCTCTGGAGGTGTAGGGAAGGCTCTCGTTATGTCGTTTCACTTCCGTGACCCCAATTATGAGCTTGACAAAAAGGCCTTTGATAGCGCGTTGAAATCGGAGCGACGACAGGGAATCATGAGTCAGCGCTTTTGTGAATTTTAATTTTTCTCCGTTTTTTGGCAGCATGTCAGCATTTTTGAGTCGCAGTAGATGAGGGGAGGGTGGAAGGGGGCAAGAGAAATGATAATGGCGCAGAAGTAGAATAATTGTGAAAATGATTAGATTAAGTGAGCAAATGAGCTCTCCAGTTGGGACGGAAACCAAAGAATTGAGGTCAGCATTCCTGACAATTATCATAAGAGCAGAGAGAGAGAAAGTAAATGTGAGAGAGAACGAGAGGAAAAATCCAAACAAGCAATCAAGGTATGCAAGAGGGAAAAAAAGATAAAAATGCTAAGACGGATAAGGGAAGTAGAAAGAACAGGAAAGTGTGGCACTTAGAAGCATTCCAGCTTTGTGCTTTGAGATGTTTTGTGCTGGTGGCAGTAACTTGAGCAGTTGTATTGCGTTTTTGTAAACGGTGCAGCGCGCTCAGGCAACGGGGCTCAGTGTGCATCCCCCATCCACTCGGCTTTATCAGGTCCATATCACTGCCTGTAGCTGGAGGAATTTTGAGGAAAGTGAGGTCCTGGAACAAGGGGGAAAGTAGAGAAGCAGAGCCCCATGTGCTGGATTCCTGAACCCCCGACACACACACACACACACACACTCTCTCACACACGCACAACCGTTCCCTTGCCATAAGCCACTCAGACAGGGATCTGGTTTCATGGTAAATTTTATTACACATGGATAGAAGGGGCTCCTACAATTAGGGAGGGCTTCTTAACAGGGTCTTGCTTATCCGTCTGCTTGTTAGCCTGCTAGCTTGAACATTTCGTTCTCCCATTTTACATTCCTTGCCAACGTCTCCATTTCTCCCCGTGTCCAGTGCCGTCGAATTTGAATTCAACGTCTCTAACTTGAGCCTGCTTTCTCCACCACCGTCTCCAGTACCGGCCACCTTTCCTTTCTTCTTTGCTTTATGGCTCACATATGAGCTGTTAAGTTCGGAGTGTGCCTCCCTGTTCCGTAGCCATCTGGGATCGGCTCTTCAGAACCCCTCCGGCCCTTTGAGGAGATCCGGTTTCCACGAACGCTCACCCGCACCTCCCTCTTTCCTCACGTACATACACAAACACCTCCCTGCGGACCCCCTTGACATCTTTGAGATTCCTCACTCCTTGCCTTCCATTGTCTGTGTTTTTGAAGCCACGTTTGTGGATCGTGTGAAGGTTGGATGTTCTGCCAAAATAAATCCGGGAGGTATAGTGGCTCCTACTAATGCAGGGTACATGCCGTCATTGGCTAGATCATCGACAAGGGTCGAAGGGCACACATGGACATTTGTAGCAATTTGTCTCCTCTCTCTCGTTCTCCCCTCCGGTGCGAGTTTATCTCCTGGCGGAGGGCCTCTTCCGCTTGGAGAGTGGCAACTGTATAACACCCCTCACCTGTTTTCAAAACAAAGACGTGAGCTTGAGCGTTTTTGAAAATCATCTCCATGTTTTCATTCGCAGTAAGTTAGAGCGGGTTAGCCTGAGGGGGAGGTAGAGGGAACTCTGCATACTGATGTTTAAGTAACTCTGGCATGTTTTAGGAAAATTGTGGCAGATTTGCAGTATTGCCTCATAAATCATTTTATTAACCCCGAGAAGGTTCCTCAGTGTGACTGAATGAAAAATGATACACTTTCTCTTGGACTGTGGAACCCAAACAGAGATGTTTGGAAGAATATCCACGTTGTTTTTTTCCATACTTGCTGTCATTTTAAAAAAGCCAAACAAAATTAGTCCAAACAACTATGATGCAAGTTTTCTGAAATCATTCAATGACTTTGTGTAAGAAAAAAGCCTGAAATTAAATGTCATAATTCACTATAAATTTGTCATTCCAAACCTTCCAAAATTCTTTCTTCCAAAATCCTTGAATCTAATTGGCTGAGAGGAGTGCAGTGTTCTAGTGATATCGGCACTCCATCTGTTTCACCGCTTGTATCACTCCACTTGTTGCATTTCTCACAGCGAGTGTCTTGGCAAACACCCAAATCTACTATGATTTTATAAATAGTACTGCTTTTATGTCACAGAATGTACTTTTAAGAGTTTTTAGGCGAGAATGTACTTGTTTAGACTTCAAATATGCGGTTTGTTAATAAAGATAGCGTCTGTTAAAAAATTTGCTTCAACGTTTTCGGAAATGTGAGCTTCAGGACGTTAGCCATTCAGCACTCATGAACCCGCCGAGAGCAGCCTCACCTCGGCCAGATCTTCTCAAATTTGCCACTGGCTCTGTCTCTGAAGTGGTTAAACATTAGATATAATTCATTTTGGGTAAATGTAACGGGCAGTCTTTGGTTTCTTCAAACTATTATTTGTTACAGAGCAAGTAGTTTTGGCTGAGGGCAAATCTCTCATCATGTTATTTTTTATGTAAATTTAATGCTGTCAGAGCTCTGCCTTTATACTAAATTGCCTAGCAACTTTTACATTCAAACTGATGTTTTATTATGAATATGAGATTGAGCTGAAGAATGAATGCTGCATCAGATGCAGGAAATCACACTCGCTCAGTAAATATTTCTCTTAACGTACTTTACATAATAGAGTGAGCTTTTAATACAGTAATACAATAAGCTTTCAATGAAGCAAATCAATGTTCTTTCTTACTAGTTCTAAAGTGATGTTTTTAATGTAGTAACGGAAGCTTGGGCTCAGCTGTTAAACTGTCAACTGGAGATTTGAATCTGTGGTGGATAGTAGTTATTCACACAAAGGAAGGTTTTTAAAGACACTCCGTTGTTGTTTGATATGTATTTAAAGTCAAGCTGTCGTACTGTTGTTTAAATGCAATATCACAGTTGTAGCAGTGCAATATGGCTTTGTATCATCATGCTGTGATTGCCTGCAGCCGAAACACAATTGTGCCGATATATAATTGCCCACCTACTCACGTAATATAGCTCATCTATGGAATGCAAAAGAGCATATTTATTGGGTTTTGAACCTTGTTGACATTCATTGTAAAGGACAAACATCCATTAAAATATTTTCTTTTGCGTTCTACACAAGAAAGAAAGTCATACACCTTTGAAACGCGTAAATGTTTTGGGTGAAGTGTTCCTTGAGTCAGTCACAATGTCAGAAACAAGATTGCGCCCCAGTGCACATATACACACACTTGTTCGATTGTACAGACCTATGAGCAAAGATTTCCCTAGTGCAGTTCAATAAACATTTTACGAGTCCCTGCGCCCCACTAAACTCGGTCGGTATCGAAAACCACTTCACTCGTGAGCCGGCAAATAAGCAAATACCACCTCCTCCTCTTTCTCGTTCTCTCTTTTGCTTTGCAAATGAGTTTCTCTCTCTCTCTGGCGGCCAGAGTCATCTGTAGGTGCTCTGTGGCCCCCAAACCCCTGAAATCTTACAGCTTGAAGGCAAACTGTTTGTTTTTACTGTTTATTTTTTTTTAGTACACATGTTTCTTTTTTCCGATTTTCAAGAGAGGAAATGAACGATGCGTGTTCACGCTGGGAAAGCCATGTACGCCTAATGTTAGCCGAGTTGACTGAATCATTTTTCAGTCAGCCTCCTCTGCTAAATTTGTCTCTATCACGATAACTTGTATGCTTTCTGTAAGTCTGTACCAGGATTTACATGCTACAAGCTGGAGAGCTTAAGCCTGACTTTCCGAACCCTCGCCCGAATCCTTCGCGCTAACCCGCTGAGCATGTGGAACAAATTGTCTCGAATGGGGTATTTTCTTCCTCGTGAGGTAGTGACAGTTGATCTAAAATGTTGCGTTTTTTTCCAGGGGCTATAATGGCTTCCCCTCGTACCGTCTCGGCCTCCGGCCTTCGTCTCCTCCATGTTGACTGCTGCCTTCTGTGGGGCAGAGTGAAAAACTGAGAGGTTGTTGAGTACAGGGTGTCTAAGAGCTGCTCAGAGCTTGTTTGTTCAACATTTTTATTTAACCTCTGACTAAGTGGCTTGTTAACAGGTAAAGATCGAGTCGTGCCTACACAAGAAATCGAGGCAACCAGAGGCATCATGCCTTATGGGTAGAATATTGATGTCTGTTTTCTGTGCATTTTCTCATGTCGTTCCAAACCTGTATGACTTTCTTTCTTCTGGTGAGCATAGAAAAAGATATTTTAAAGAATGTTTCAATTGTTTTTGTCCATTTATAAACACTGGACCCCTTTGACTCTCATTTTTCATTTTCATTTTTAAGTGGACTGTCCCTTTAAGACAGTAATTCTCACCTAGGCCGCTTGCGTTGACTATTCTGACCCAGACGTATCTGGCCCATTTAAACCCACGGCTGCCCGGTGGTCGGTTAACGTTATGTTTATTACTGTAACAGAGGGGAGGATAGGAGAGAAAAATTGGGAGTGCGGGAGGTGGAGGGAAGAGGGTGAGAAAACCAAACAGAAGGAGCCCAACCATCACATTCTGGTCAGAGAGCAGCCAGGAAACAAGCCGAAGAATCCAGAAGGGCAGGGTGTGGGTCCGCTTTCGTTCGAATGTAATGTCTTATTGATTCATTTCATCGCTGTGTGGTGGTGGAGTCATGTGTGATGGTGGGCTTGCCAAAAGTAATCATGTGCGTTTTCCCTGTGCCTGCCGTAGATGTCAATTCAAATGAGCTTTGTTTAACAAAAAATGGGGATGATGTCTTCCCTGCATTGACCCCATCTTGTTTGCAGAAGTATTTCATCAAAAAATGATATTCTTGTTTTCACACCCTCACGTTCCATATGGCAATTTCTAATGTGAAACAAAATGAGAAGTTGCATAAATTGGAAGCAATAGAAACCACATAAAACCAAAAACCACTCTGAATGAAGGTGGTCAAGCTTCAAAAAAGCATGTCACTTAAAAGCGATCCAAACAATTTGCGTGTTAAATTCTAAGTCTTTTGAAGCTTCGTGTGAATAGAAGACTAAAAAGTACTGAAAAACTTGTGTGTTCCCAGATGTCAATAATTTTTGTGCATATAAAGTTGTAGAAAATTGGTGTCACATTGGGTTTGACATCAGTGACAAAGTTGGTTCTTGCAAGTCTCTGAAGTGTGAAGCATGAAAGTATAAATAATGAAAGTTTTCATTTTGGTGAATTATTTCATAATTGATAAACGGTAATCTAAAATAAGATTTAAGAAAGTGGGGTGTTTTTGGCACAAATTGTGCAGTGGGTATTTGTAAATGTTGCATGCTAAATTCAAATCCATTTGCCCACATGAGCACGACAGTTTAAAGGGATATATCAACCAAAAATGAAAATTCAGACATTAATTACTCACCCTCATGTCGTTCTAAACCCGTAAGATCTTCGTTTATCTTCAGAACACAAATTAAGATAGTAACTTAGTGGTTCAACCGTAATGTTACGAAGCAACAAGAGTACTTTTTGTAATATAATGATTTTATTTAACAATTTAGTCTCTGTTTTAGCAAAGTCCTCACTACCTTTCTGGGTCTTGAACGTGGTAGTTGAACTGCTGTCTATGCAGGGTCAGAAAGCTCTCGGATTTTATCAAAAATATCTTAATTTGTGTTCCGGAGATGAACGAAGGTCTCACGGGTTTGGAACGACACGAAGGTGAGAATTAATGAGAATTTTCATTTTTGGGTGAACTATCCCTTTAAAGTGTCAAAGCGTGTACGCTCAGCCCCGTCTCCAACAAATTAGTGCATTTCTAATCTAAGAGGTGCGCAGACACGGAAACCTTGGGGCGCTTGTTAAATGTGTGCAATGGTTTGAGCATGTGGAGGCTTGAATCTGTATCAAGCAGGGAGGTGAGTGTGCATATGTGTTTATATTTGAGAGAAGCCGGTGTTTTGTTCTCTATTCTCTACAACTCGGCTCTTCTCTCACTGTCTCTGTTATTGCTTTTTCACACCCTTCTCCTCTGGGTTTAAAAGATCTCCGTCGCTCACTTTCCCCCTCCTCGCTCAAATCCATTCCAGCTGAAACTTGCGTGAATACGCTGTGATCCTCCTCTCGCTGTAGGGCTCGAAGTAATACTCTGTCTATCAAAACGAATATCAGAATCACTTCTTATAATGCTTGTAATTGAATTCATACAGATAAAATTTCCACTCCTAACAGCATGGGCTGAGATGGAGATTTGATAACTCAAGCCCCAAGACTACCAGGCTTAGAGTCAGACTGGGCTCATTTCAAAATGACGGGGGGAAAGTGTGTCTCTATGTGTGTTTTTTGGCAGTCGTTTACAATGAGCTGTATCTTTTACAGACGCAGAACCGCATGAAGTTAATGGCTGATAACTATGAGGATGACCACCTCAAGGCCTCCAATTCTGACCAGACCAATCACAAACCCTCTCCAGATCAGGTGAGCCAATCAGAGTGCACCTTACAAGATTACTTTGTGCGTTCTTTATCTTTTACTTCTTCAATGGGGTTTATAGACTGATCCTAGAAATCTAGTATTCTAGAGTTTAGTGGTCTAGAGTTCTATTATAGTGTTCTAGGGTTCTATTCTTCTATTCTATGGTAGTATCCTAGAATTCTAGTATTCTAGGGTTCAATTCTAGTTTTCTAGGGTTCTCTTCTAGCATCTAGGGTTCTATTCTAGTATTCTAGGGTTTTATTATAGTGTTCTAGAGATTTATTCTAGTGTTCTAGGGTTCTGTTGTAGTGTTTGAGAGTTCTAGTGTTCTAGGGTTCTGTTCTAGTGTTCTGGAGTTCTGATTTAGGGTTTTATCCTAGTATTCTAGGGTTGTGTCCTAGAATTCAAGTATTCTAGGGTTCTTTTCTAGTGTTTGAAAGTTCTATTCTAGTGGTTAAGGGTTCTGTTCTACTATTCTAGGGTTCTATTGTAGTATTCTAGGGTAGTATTCTAGAATTCTAGTATTCTAGGGTTCTGTTCTAGAATTCTAGGGTAGTATCGTAGCATTGTAGTATTCTAGGGTTCTGTTCTAGGGTTCTATTCTAGTATTCTATGGTTCTATTCTAGTGTTCTAGGGTTTTATTGTAGTGTTCTAGGGTAGTATCCTAGAATTCTACTATTCTAGGGTTCTGTTCTAGGATTCTATTCTAGTATTCTAGTGTTCTAGGGTTTTATTGTAGTGTTCTAGGGTTATATTCTAGTATTCTAGGGTAGTATCCTAGAATTCTAGTATTCTAAGGATGTATTCTAGTATTCTAGTGTTCTATTCTAGTGTTCTAGAGTTCTGTTCTAGGGTTTTATCCTAGTATTCAAGGGTTGTATCCTAGAATTCAAGTATTCTTGGGTTCTATTCTAGTGGTTATAAGTTCTGTTCTACTATTCTAGGGTTCTATTCTAGTGTTCGAGAGTTCTATTCTAGTGGTTATGGGTTCTATTCTACTATTCTAGGGTTCTATACTAGTATCCTAGGGTAGTACTCTAGAAGTATAGTATTCTAGGGTTAGTCATTTAAACAATTCCCCAGTCCTAACCTTAAATCCCATGCCATTTATGCTAAGAATATGAATTCTACCTTAAAATGTGTAGCCTGATGAGACGAGTTCTATTTCATTCTATACTTTTTCATCACAATGAAACAATGATTTTTTTTTAAAAAAATCCCAGAACTTACAGTGAAAGTTACACCTTCTTTCTTTCTTTCGTCTCACTCACTCACTCTGCTATCTGATTTACCCCTAAAGGAAAGGCCCTATTCTGACTTCTAAAAAAAAAGCCATTATAACCAAACATAAACAACAGGAAATTACATATTTCATATCCAATAAGGAACAGCATCCTCAGCTCCAATTTGTGTATTATTTCGTAGTGGGTCACCAAAAATCAAAAAGCTCACATTTTCTCATTCATGAATGTGCGCACACACACACATCCCTGAGTGTTTTTCTTGGAATAGTTCCGTCACACAGGATGATTCTGGAAGATTTAACTGGCTTTGTTCTTTGTTGCTTTTAAAACGTTGAATTCCTTCGCCTTAAGCCTCTCTCCTCTGGATGGCTGTCCAACAGGAATTAGTTCACGAGGAGAGAAAGAGGAAAGAATTGACATGATAAAGGATGAATAGAGAGTGAAATTCAAAGAGAAAGGACAGCCTGTTGCATTCTTCTGTCCCAGCTCTCCCAGGAAGCACAAATCCTACTGGTTGTTATGACATGACTTGATGCGCTAAACGCGGTGTGTCATACCTGTCCGTGGACTCCTGGTGTAATCCAGTTCAAGTGCTACATCCTAACTCACGTGCTGAAAGAAACCCATCATTCAGCAGCACTCCGCCCAGGCGTCGATCTATATCTGCATATATGTGTATATGTATGTTAAAGCTCCGTCTACACGCTCAATCTCCCACGCTCACACAGAAAGCTGCTATGAAGCTATCCCAGGGTCTCGCAAACCCTTTTCATTGTCCTTCCCGATTGCCAAGAAAACACTTAGCTCACATTTTCCTGTGATCTTCATTTCTCACCTACATATTTCCAACTCAAATAAGAACACCCTCACACATCAACACCTGAGCCCCGCTCCAAACCTCACCGATCACACTGTTATCACCTAAACATGACGACTACAGAGCTAGGACTCACAGGGACCTCAGACGGCATTCATTGCAGGTATTTTCCACAGCCATCCAGGACAGACGGGGTAGAGGCCACGTGTGTTACTCATTTCAAGCTATGGTTTCAATTCTTGTTGTAGCATAGCCGCCCCTTTTTTTGGGCGAAACCGGTTGCTTCTAATGCTGTTTCACTTTGGTTCAATGGCTAACTAATCACCCTTAACCCTCCTGTTGAGAGATGGCGAAATTAATGGGAATGTAGTGTCTATCTCTAATTTATGACTTTTTTTTTTTTTTTTCACTGCATGGGAAAAACTTACTGCTGCTCCTCACTGAGGAAAAATTGGTCACTTAACATGAAATTTCAGTGCAATAAATGACCTGCTCTCACCCACTAATAACTTCTTTCTTTAATCCCATGCTGCCTTGGATTAAACCTGCACTCATTTTCCACCAATAGGACGATGAGGAGGGCATTTGGGCATAGCCAATCACGTGCCCTCTCCCAGCCATTTTGTTCAGAAGGGTGAGAAATGTATAAATGGGGAATGACGCTCTTCTTCTGTATTTCATCATGTTTTAACTGTCTTTGAGTGTGCTTGTATTTTTCTTTCCCAACGCTTTCCAGTTCATCCTTTCATTTCTTTCTTCTTTTGGTCTTTTTTTTCTTCTCTCATTGTTCTCATGCCCTGTGATTTTCTTTTATTGTGTTTTGTTGTGTGCCTCATTTTGGCATATAAATTGGTGCTGATTATATAATTATTTTCACTTCAAAAATGGTCAAATATGACTTTAGAACAGGCTGTCAGAATGTAAAGTGACGCATGTCAAATATTTTTCCTCCCCCATTTTCCCATTATTCCCACAAAAATAGGTTGCAGGTCTGTACTGATTTGGTAAGCACAGAAGAATAATGTTAAATACAAATAATACATTTTAAAAATGTAAAAAAAAAAAAAAAATATGTGAATAAATATACCAGAATAATTTGTAGTTAATAAATGTCTTTGTTTTAATTAACATTAAAGAAAAAGAAAAAGAAACGGCAGCAGAAGCTTTTTTTTTTACTTAAGGTTTTTAACACGTTTTTCTTAGTATTTTATCATGGTCTGCAGGAAAGAATATTGTTAAATCAAATTAAATAAGAAAATGTATAAATCAATCAATTAAGTAAACATGCCAGAAGCATTTATTAAAGTATTTATTAAATCAAATTTTTTATTTTTTTATTTTATTTACCCTGTTTTGGTTTGCAGGAAAGAATAATGTTAACCAGATGCATTGTGTTTATTGAATTTAATTTATTTATTCTTTTATTTAACATTAAATTACATAAAAACAAAAATAAGCTTCTGCTGCTTTTTATTTTTCTGTCTTTATAAAGTATGTATATTTTTATTTAGTTTATTCCAAAAAAAAAAATTAACAATACTTTTTTTTTATATTTTCTTGGTGTTTTGCCCTGCTTTGGTCTGCAGGAAAGAATAATGTTAAATCAAAATTAATAAATAAATGTATAAATAAATGAATCAATTAAATAAAAATAGCAGAAACATTTGTATTTATTACATTTATTTAATCTTTTATTTAACATTAAACGAAAATTTAATGTTATTATAGTGTCTGCAAAAATGTTTTATAGTGTTTTATTATGTTTTATTCCAAAGAAAAAAATGTTTTGGCTATTAATTTTTTAACACATTTTTCTTGGTGTTCAGCACCAAATCCGAAAAGACCTGCATTGCATGTTGTGTTTGCAAAATGTACGTAATTTTCACATCTATTACCATAATTTTATTGTGTGGCCAGTGCAGTTTGCACTAATATAAATACATTTAAATGCTTCCTTTTTCAGGACATTGTAGCTTTGTACGATAAACAATTTTGGTCCCAATTAGATTGTCACTTCTAATATAAAATCTCAGTCTTAAAGCCAAACCAGCTCAGAAGCACTGGTTTACATAGTGTTTTATGAATAACTGTAGCTTAAGCCCTTTAAAGTCTCTCTTGATTTCGCTAAATGACTCAAGCAGCTATTGAATTGACATATCCTTTCCCATCCTATTCAGGATTTCTGTCACGCAGACAGCTGAATCCTCCACCTTTATTATTTTACACAGACAGCCGAGGAACAAATCGACCCGTCTGCCTTTTGACTGCTCCGGTCTTTTCCCTCCAAAAAACAACAACATTCTCATATTTGCCTCCACACTGACAGTTTTGATGGATGGTTTTGAGGAAACAGATAGACCATAGAATACATATGAGCCGCACATGTTCAATCCATAGGACACATGCGCAAGCGTTTGCGCTGTCCCTTCAGAGCCGTTGCCCCGTGCCCATGGTGATGCTAAATGCCATGTGGCGTTTTGACTGTAATTAATTAGCAGGTCGCTCCCCGTCGATGCGGCCCGCAGATAACACATGTCCGTCGCATGAACAGTCGCACGCGCTAAAGCGCATATACTGCGAGTGCAATTAGGCGTAGCGGAGCGCTGGAGAACAGAGTGGAATTGTGTGAGCTGTGGGCCGAGTGTCTCAGCAGTGTGAAGGGAGGGTTTTAATCCGAACAGCTGCCTGCATACACTGTGTCCTATTTCAGGCAACTAATGGGCCCCTTTCGCTAATGTTTTTGCTTCGTTCGCAGTTCTGATACAGCTCGAGGAAGAATTCGGATTGTAACATTAAAGTTGCTCCTTGTGTATCATATGACCATGTAAAACTTGTAATGGCATTTAGGAGGGGAGATCAAGACCCCAAAGCCCCTGAATGCATTAAGGCTCACATAAAGGGCAGCCGTGTTCTCCGAACCGTGTTCTCGGGGCACTGCAGTCGTACGTACAAGCGCATGATTAGAGCGGGTAATAATCTCAACATGACTCTGATCTCCTTTATGTTGAATTGTGGGTGGTCAAGGCCTATTTAATTGCTCGCCGTTTGGCACGATAACCCACCGCAACCCTGGAATCGGTTTCGGTCATGATGAAATGCAGTCCGTTTTAATCTGACTGTGTGGTGCATCACTAGGTGTGTATTTACAGATGCTCTCTGGCCCTTGACTCTGTTTTGTGTTGTTGTTCTTTAGGGGTTCGAATTTTCTCCTGCGGCTTTGTGGATAATTGATGCGTGTCTGCTTTTGTTGTCTCCTTCCATCATTCCAATGTCATTGTGTGATGATGCATGTGGTTTTTTTGTGTTCCGGAGTTCTGGAAATGAACACCCAAGAGTGAGGGAGCTTGAAACTTTCTGTTTTGCTAACAGAATATTTGTAAGCTTGCCTTCAGGTAAATGTCAAGGTGGACTTGGCTTCAAATGTCAGGAGGGCTGACAAAGCATCAGTCCTTTTGAAGTAACTTGTCTTCTTGTCTGGTTGTCTGAAGGAAGTCGGGAAAACGTGATGTCCACCCCAAACTTGACTATATCATTTTATTTTCCCGATGCGAGACATCCTCGTGAGCGAGAAATCTGTCAACCAGTTGTTTCCCTTCCCCGAAAACAGGTCAATCCGCCGCTTTTTTTCTTGCGCTGCATCTGCCTCGTTAAATTTCTCATTCTTCCATCTTTTGTCACAAATTTGTTTTCAAAGTGACTCACATACGACACGATGCCAGAGCGGGTGTTAGCACGCGGAGCAGAAAAGTAATGAAGACTCCATTGTCGTGTCACCTCTGTTTGACAACCTTAGACATTACTAACCATTTGGACGGTGCAATTCCATGGAAAACTGTGAAACAGAGTTTGGCAATCGCTCACATATTCCAGGGGTCAGTGGGTACCCGTCCCGCTGGAGCAACTAAGGTGTAACCTCTGCTGAACCCGTCCCATGAGCGCAACCACCCACCAACCATTTGCCCACATTATTAAAACTATCCCGCCCCTCAGCGCGAGAACAGAGACCTCGTTGCTGACTTGGTTTTTATTTTTTTTTTCTTTCGGCTCAAAAATGGCTCAGTGGTCAGAGGGGGAAAATTTCAACAGCTCTGTTTTAGTCATTAATATGAACCCAAAATGCATGTTTGCTTTCTTATTTGCCTTTTGTACTTGCATTGTTTATTCCAGCTTGACTTTTTTCTTTCTGTCAGTTCCAACTGATTCCAGTCCAAATATTTATAATTAGATTAAAATGGGAAACATGTGCCGGCGAGGGAAGTTGCAGGGGGTCGTTGTTGAAACCTTCCCACCTCCATATGATTTCAATATAAAACTGGCCTCTGGCTCCATGTGCCTGGTGCAGACAGGAGGGTAGACAGTGGTGGGGCCCTCGCACAGTCTGGGGGACTTCGTTTGGCAGAGCGCAAGCTCAGGGTTTCTGCGGAGCCCCTGAACCATGCCGCCCCACTTCCTGTACCGTGAAACTGAGATCTACATCCCTGGAACAGAAGAGAGTCACTATACCCCAAATGGCTCAATCAGTCACCCTCCGAGAGGAATCGCTTCTCCGTTTGTTGGAGTAAGAGCATGCCATAGGAAATGAGGAAATAGGGTGTCATTGGAAACATACCCTTGCTCCTTACAAGGGGTCAGAGGTCGTTTGACGGATGGCCGTTGCTCACCCAGGCCAGCAGAGTGAAATGACTCTGAGCCAATCAAGCGTGCGACAGATATCAACCAGTTGGTCCCAGCAGCACGCATGCGGCGGGTTTTATCTGACCCCGTAATCGGAGCCTCCCGCTTGGCTTGATGAGAGACCGATGACTGCCCTCGAAGACGAGATGAATGGCTGCAGTTCTGCAGTGGCCACGTTTGAATAGGCCAATCGGAAGCAGGTTGAGACGGCGGCATCTAAGCATTGAGATGATGTCATGAAGGATGAGCTCACCTATAAGTGGAGTGTGTTGAATCTCTCCACTGTCAAGGTTTCTGGCTCAACCTTCTCCACTGGATCCTGAGAGAGACTCTGCTTAGCGTCAGCCGGATAGGCGATGACTTCCCCCGCCGCCTCTGGTTTTCACAGAGTATGTCAATATATGTTTTTTTTTTTTTTCCTGAGAGGAATTCTGAGCTGGCTCGGGTTGGAGATGGTACGTGTTTGGGGAGGTTTGTGTCAGAAGTTATCTCAATATGTTCCGTTTCTCACCATTTCCAGTCCAGCTATAAATAGTCCCGCAGTTTGGATTTTATCTGCCTCACAACATTTGTTCATTTTTGAAGATACGAAGGATGCTGCTTTTGATGTTTTTCTTAACCCTCTGGGGTCTGAGGGTGTTTTGGGGCCCTGGAGAAGTTTTGACATACCCTGAGATTTGTGTTTTTTTTTAGTATCCTAAAAACATTTATGGCTAAAGTCTGATTACACTGTTTTCAGCACAAACTGGGCTACAGTAATATGTAAGCAACATAAAAAAACAACATTTATGCGTGGTTAGTGAACTAAAATTAAACTAAAATTCACTAATAACAACTAATAACGCAAGTAGACTAGTAAAAGAAAGACTTACTCATTAAATAAAGATCTCCTCCGCTGGATCAAGCCACCTCGTCACAAAGCTTATTCCTCTCAGGGCATCTTCTTTCAGAAACGACAAGTAGCAGAGATGAACTTGAAAAAGTCTTGCTGCTTTGTTTACAGAAGCGATGTGGGCATTTACATGTCTGCGTGTCTCACGTGGACTATTGTAATATCAAAAGCGAAAGTAGCTTGTGGCCGTGATCACATTAAAGATAATTGGCTTAGACGGGGAAAAACTGGACATCACGTTGGTTTCATACGGATTACTTTGCCACAGAATATTTGTTTTCGAAATGACTGATTTCGTTTAAAAGTAGACAAGTCAAGCTTTCTATAGAGATATCTGAACTGAGTTTTAGTTCATTTTTGTGACACGTTTCAAAATGAAGATCACAGAGGTGGTTCAAAGAGCACCCTGTGGTTTCTTTATTTTACAAAAGCACAAAGTTTTGTTGTTATTATGAGTGTAAACAAATAAAAAAAAGACCCTTTAAAGAGTCGAATGATGTATTGCTCTTATCTGTATGATCAAAAATGACGGAGTAATTTAAGTTCCTTTAGGTGTTATCAGGAAGAAACGCCACAAAATGTGCCAGCGCGTTTGTCGACCCCAGAGGGTTAAAGTTCCCTTTCTTCTTTCTTTCGCTCTCTCAGGCACAGCGTTGCTTTTTTTGGGCAGTTTCGTTTGCCCAGTCTTGCTTCACTGCCTGACTGTCCTGCTTTTTAAGGCCTCAGCAAACCACACGTCTTGGCCTGCTCTCCCAGGATGCATCACTCAAGAAAAATACATTTTAATGGCGCATCCATGTTTCTGGTTTCCCTCTTGGAACTAGGCAACCCAAGGCTGTACTGGCCAGCTGGGTTCTGCTTGCCTGCTCTGTGTCAGAGGGTAAACTAGGAAAATAGACTAAAGATGTCAATCGAACCACCATTGCATTAGTTTTTGCCCCACCATTGCATCAGTTCTCCCTTCGGAATCTTGAAATTGATTTTAGGCTGTCATTAATTGGTTGGTGCTGGCGATGATAAAAGTATGGTTTTCTGCTGTTGACCTCAGAATTACCAAATCACTGCGAACAATCCTATCAAAACAAATAATCGCGTGACTCCTCCCTCCTCAAACCCGCTGAACCCAGCGTGGCCGCGATTTCTGCGCAAGCTGCTGAAACAGTAAAGTTCGAGGCTCATTGTGGTGGGGATTATGTGGTCGGAACGTTTTGGCCCCCTGGTCCAGGGCGCCATTTCTGGATGTGTTAACGGGCGGACGTGGGAGCCCTACCCTGGGCGCTGCGCCCGTCGGCTTCCCTCTCCAGGTTAGGAGGGGAAAGTGCTCGTAATATTACTCAGTAATGGTCCATGACCGAGAGCAGTGGAAAATCCTTGCGAGCGTCTGCTAACTGATAACGCAATTGTCTGAGCGTTTCCCGCTCCGGCGAAAGACTGAAAGGAATGGATATTGCATGCATGTCAGCCATGCGCGTTGTAAAAACAATGCATCTGGAACTGGTGCTGTACTGGATATGCGATATTTCCCTGGGATTCATCACTGGAAACGTGTTGATTTGTTCACTTCCAGATTGTTCTTGTTTTTACTAGACATGTTGCGTCCTAATCTCCGCCCGCTGAACGTTAGCTTCATACTACTAATAAACTCCCCGCGGCATGTCAATAGGCCTTAATGCTTTCCAGAGCTGTGGATGGGGGGCCTGGAGCAGGTTGGGCCCTCCTGGCCCCCCTGCGGACGCCACCGGTCTGATTTAAGGCTGATAGGAAAGAGCTGGCTCAGATTCTGCACCCTGCCTAAGCTGTCCAACAACCACCTTAAATCTCCCAGTTCATTTAGCACTTAACCAGCCGTGGACGGAATGAGCGCAGGAGACCGGACGGGTGGAAACTGCAGCGAGGCTGCTCCCTCTCTTTTTTATTTCTTCCTCCTTTGCTGCTGCTGCTGCTTCTTCCTCTTTGTCTCTTCCCCCACCTAACCCTGGACTCAGTCTGTTTCCGTTTACACCCAGCTCTCCAATTAAGCCTAAAATCGAGGGCCTAGAACTACCTCTATTATCAGTCAATAAAAAAGGAAGCCTGCCATGTGTGGTTCACACTTAAAAGAGGCCATACAGGTGAACATGTTACACATATGTATAAAGATATCTTGCCAAACCAGGAAACAAGCGCACATGTGAAATTAGTGCTAGGTGTGATGGTGTATGCTATATTTATATAAAATGTGTGCAGATAACGTATATAAAAATGTAGATATACCACGTTATAATGGGAACAATTTAGTTTTGATGTATCACACATATTTTTTTCAAGTGTTTTATATTAAAAGTAGATATTAAATTTCATTATAAAATTACACACATTAGTTCATTGTTCATGGTAATATTTTTATATTTAAAACGTAATAATTTAGTATAAAACATTTAATTAGTTATTATAAAATTCTAAATAATATTACATTGCAAATTGAATAGATATAAATATCTATTTTATATTTGGGGTTTTTATAGTTAACTAAAACTATTTTCATTACTTGAAATAAAGCAGATGTAAACTAATTAGACTAAAACTAAACTGAAAATATAAAAATATATAGACAATATAAAAATAAAAATAGCTATAAAATATTAATGAAAAAACAAAAATACTAAAACTTAAATTAAAACGAAAATATAAAAGTAAAATATATGGAAAATATACAAATTGTTTTAAAATAGTAAAGAAAAAACTAAATTACTAAAACCTTAAAGTTAAAATTGAAATATACAAGTAAAATATATAGATACAAATATACAAAAAATACAAAATACAAAAAATGTTTTAAAAATATTACTGAAAACCAAAAATACTAAAACTGTAAAATTAAAATGAAGACATAAAAGTAAAATATATAGAAAATATGAAAATAAAAAAATGTTTTAAAATATTAATTGCTGAAAAACACAATTACTAAAAGTGAAATAAAAATATACTACTTTCTATACAAGTAAAATATATAGAAAATATTTAAATGTTTTTAAAATATTAATCGCTACACAAAATTACTAAAACCTGAACTAAAATTAAAATGCAAAATATAAAAGTTACATATATAAAAAATATAAAAATAAAAATTGTTTTCAGATATTAATTAAAAATTCTACAACTTTAACTGAAATGAAAATGAAAATATAAAAGTAAAATATATAGAAAAAATAAAAATAGTTTGTGAAAATATTTATGAAAATTTTAATAGTATCTTAATTACAGTATACTAAAAGAACATTATGTTATATTACATTACATTAAGTTTTGTTTGTATTGTCTAGACCTATGTAAACTTGTGTGTCGATTTCTTTTGAACTGCTGAGCTGTTGACACACTTCCTCCACACCTAAATTATCCCGGTCTCAGAGGACCAGGTGTGATAGCAGAGGATTGTGTATTTCTTACCTCCGAGCGGGAACAAGTCTGTTAGAGCCATCTCTACCAATTCCGCACCCTTGAACCCAGCTAGAGCCCCATTCTCAGTCTCCCCGTTTCCTCCGCCCCATGCGTAGCGGCGTAAGTCTTCTGGTGTTGAGTGCTACACAGAGGAAACCCTTTGACCTCAGGATGTGGTTCTCCTTAGATCTCTCCATCCACAGCTGTTCTCAAAACTCTATCACTTGTGGAGCACTGACAGTAAGACATTGCAAAAGTCTGGGCTGTTTGTGAACACGAGGCCGTGGGGATCTCTCTGCAACAAAACCGCTCCAAGTCAACTGTAATACCTATCTGTTAGCATTCCCATTCGTCATAACGGCGAACGAAAGTTGGTCGAACAACAGCAGAAAGCTTTTTAAGGCCTCAGATGAAAGATGCCATTAAAGCAACAGACTCGAGTCAAAGGTCTTCGTTGCGTCGTAAGTTTAAAGTCAAATGTGACACATTTATGGTGTTGATTTAAATCTTCCGTCCATGGTTTTCTGAGCTCCCGCTCTGATCTGGCTTTAAGTCATTAGCCCGTCTGGTTTGCCCTCACAGTGGGGTAGATGTTCTGGAGCTTTGCTACATGTTCACCCCTTCCTCTGCTTTCTCTTCAGCACACCCGGTTAATGATGGCCCTCAACCTCGGTTTGAAGAGGTCAGGACCTCCTTTCACCCCAACACCCCTCACCTTCAGGGGTGACGACCTCCACGGCCACTCCTCCCGCCTCCTGGAGCTCAACTACAACCCACACGACAGCTTTACTTCCCTTTTCCACCGCCTAATTTCTTTTTGGCAGTTTCGAGTCTTTTTTTGCTCATTACGGCCTGGATACACACACACGCGCGCGCAAACACACAATGAATGGAATGCCGTCCCTAGACTCCAGCCTTCATGGTCTGTTTAAATGGCGCTATGATGGTGACACTGGGAGTTGCTTGGTGTAAAAATTCCCTCCGTCCTTCTCCAGAGTCAACAGTAACCTGCCCTGGCTTTTTGTCCTGCTCTCCCCCACCCAGTGCTATTAAAGCCCTGCTTATTCTATTAGGCCGAGGCTGGGAGAGCTTTGGCATGTAAGTCAACAGTCGTAAACCCCCCCACCGGTATAAATCTAATGGCATTTATATAAAAACCTGCGTAAATAGGTGACGAGGCTCTAAGTTCATAAAAAGCTACAGCAACGGAGCCCTGACGTGCATAAATCTTGCATCTCTTAAAACATGAGTGCTGTTGTAATTGTGTAGCATGCGAGAGAGAAAAAGCCATTGTAGGACTTTTTTGGTGTATATTTTCTTACAGTTATTTAGCTATTTATTTTGATGTTTTTATTCGTATTTTTGCCATCTTTTTGTTATTTTTTACTTTTTGTTTTGAATCAAATTGCATGTGTCTAGTAAAATATCAAGAAAAAAAACAATTTGATTCAAAAGCAATTTTAAAAAAATGATCTAGTAAAGTACTACGTAAAAAAGACAAAAATAATTTGATTTAAAATTATCAAAAAGATACACAAAAAATACATATGATAAAAGTATACAAAATATACAAAATTGCATATATATTGACATTTTTATTTACTAGATTATTAAAACACCATATATCTAGTAAATGTCAAGTAAGAAAAAGAAAAAATCTGTGATGTTTTTAATGTAGTTAATAACAGTTACAATAATGTGCATTTATTTTTTTTTATTTTTTACTTGATATTTAGCGATTTTTAGACTAGTTAATTAAAATTTTAATATATATATAAAAATTATATCTTTTTGTTACTTTTGACTTTTTCTTTTATTATATATGTTTTATTTATATAATATGATTTTTATGTATATAATTTTTTGCATTTTTATGTATCTTGTTTTACTTAATTTTGAATTGAACAAAATTGCATTTGTTTTTTACCTAATACTTTACTTGATTAATAAAAAAGTTTTTATTTGTTTTGACTCTTAAATATATATATATATTTAAGAGTATATATACTATATATATACTCTTTAATATATATATATATATATATATATATATATATATAATCATTTGCATTTTTCTGTCTTTTTGTTGATATTTTACTAGATACATGAAGTGATAGTTTTTAACCTACTTAGTATGCTTTTTTTTTGAATGAAGTTGAAAGTTTCTTTTTATTTTTGCTTAATATTTTATATATATTTTTATATATATATATATATATATATGAAGTGGTGTTTTTAATGTCGCTAATTTTTTGTTATACATATTTTATTTATATAATATGACAATCAGATTTTTCGTTTGTGTATCTTTTTGCTGCTTTATTTTGTGTCGAATTGAGTTTTCTTTTTTTTTTTTTTACTTAATACTTTACTAGCTTAATTAAATATATCTAATAATTATATATATTAAATCATATATAAAAATATTAGTAATATTTTATTTATTACTT
>VONZ01001873.1:0-88031 GCA_012976165.1 Labeo catla
GGCATCAAGTCTCGCCAGAGGAATCGGAGTAAGGACATGTCACCGGGGAGCAGCCTCACTTGGTGAAACATACCGCGAATGTCGCTGCTTACGGCCACAGGGTGCTCTCGGAAGCGGAGCAGGACCGCTAGCAGTGATGGGCCTAGCGTGGGTCCTGGTAGGAGGAACTCATTAAGACTGTGGCCTTCAAACTGAAAGGAGCAGTTATAGACGACCCGGTTCTTGTTGTTGTGCTCCACCATATGATGGGGGATGTACCATGATTCACTGGAGCTATCCACTTCTCTCGGGTCCAGCTTGGCCACATAGCCTGCTTCCTTCAGTCTGGTAATCTCGGCCTGGTAGGCGGACGCTTGCTCTGGATTCTTAAGTAGCCTCCTCTCCACACTCCTGAGTTGGGGAAGAACAGCTTCCTTGGGCATAGTCAAGCGTGGCATACTCTGCATACGAAGGAGCGGCGTGGCATACCGCATCGTACCTTGTACGTCCACTCGCACAGTCTTCTCCTGCAGGAGACTGATGGCTTCTTGGTCTAGTTTGGATCGTGTCACCACCCTGTCGCTGTGATAGGGAATCACATCCATCTGCCAAAGTCTCTCGACATGAGCAAACAAGTCTGTGTTGGGGAGAACAGATGTGAAGAAACACTGGTGTGTGTTGATCTCACGACGAACCTCATGAGTAGGACCTTGAAGCGTCCATCCCAGGCGGGTTTTGACTGCTGCAGGGCCCCCTGGTGGGCCTAATCGAACTGGTTCAACAGGCGTGATGAGATGTGGGCAATCTGATCCGATCAGTAACACGGGCTGCACTCTATCCATCTGTTGCAATGGGAGGCCAGTTAGATGTCTGTATCTCTTCTGTAAGGAAGCCACTGGATAGGTGTGTTCGGCGAGGCCTAGTCTCTCAGCTGTAAATGCACGCTGAATGAGGTATTTCTTGTGGGGATGGGACACAGGCGATACTGTGAGAGAGACAGCCGCCCCATGAAGGATCTGCTGATCTTGTCTCACTGTACGCAGGATCAGATCTTCTGGCTGCCCCTTGAGGTTAAGTTGCTGAGCTGCAGTATGGAGGAGGATAGTCCTCTCTGACCCGTCATCCAGCACTGCATACGTTTCCATTGATGCATCCCCATTTGCAATAATGACTTTACTAACTTTCAGGAGGACTCTACGGCTGCCAACCGAGCGGTCTGCATACAAAATCCCTTTTGTGGTACTCACAAGACACGAGTTCTCCTTAGGTTCAGTCTCACTGGTGTTCACAGCTCGTTCATTCAGGTCATGCAATATAAGGAGGTGTTTCCTGTTGCAGGTCTTGCACAGAGCCTTCAGTGTGCATCTGGATGCATGATGGTTGCGGCCACATCGCCAACACCTGTTGTTCTTGCGGATCCATGCCTCTTTCTGTTCTTTAGTCAGCTCCTTAAAATTAGGGCACCCATTGAGAAAGTGACTTGCATTGTCACAATAAGGACAGTAGGCACGTAACTTCTCTCTGTACCTGGCTGAGGTGGGCCTGGACTCAGGAGCGGATGTTCTGCATTCACTGTCGGCAGCGGGCTTCTCAGCACCTAGCAGGATACTCGTAGATCTCCCTGGAGGCTTGGTGTCATGACGACCTTCTCTCTTCCTGTTAGGTAAGGTTGGAGCATACATAACTGATTTGGCGGTGTCATCTTGGACCTGAAGCTCATACTCTAACCAGTTCGCAAAGTCAAGAAGCGTAGGAACTGTGATCCTAGAAGGGTGGATGTATCTCTTAAAGCTGATCTGGAGCTCATGGGGAAGCTTTCCTTGGAGTCTGGACACATGTGAACCGCATTCCAATTCAGCTACTCCTTCTAAACCCAACTGCTCCAACATACTCACTAATGAGCGCACTCTAAGGGCGAAGAGCTTGAATGCTTTCACGTCACCTGGCTTTAAATTAGGGCCTTCCAGTACTTCCGTGATACTTCGCAAGACAAGCTTGTGGGGCTGCCCATACATCTTCACAAGGGCTTGCATCGTGTCTGTATATGGTCTCACCGAGTTACAGTAGGAGTCCGCCACCAGCAAGGCCTCTTCCAATTCCAGATGATCAGTCAAGATCTGATACTTAAAGCGCTCACTCGCGTCTGCTGGCAGAAGGTTCTCTAATGCCATCCGTAGTCTGGAAAACTGTCTGGGATCAGCTGCTGTCAGGCTGGGTATGGTTGGCTTAGGACCTCGATATCTCTGCTCTTGGGCGTGCAGCATCTCCATTCTAGGCACCGACTGTGGACGTGAGGGTGGACTGAATTCTCTCTCTCTCTGAGGATGACTGCGTCTAGGATCAGGCGTCGTAGTATCATACTGTCCTGCTGCCTGGGCTGAGTAGGCATATGAACTCTGAGGAGGGGTACGATGACTCTCATCAGCATATGGTGTCCTGGAAGAAAGTGTAAGGTCACCCATCTGTCTCGTCAGCTGCTCGCACTTGGCCGCTCGGGATGGAGGAACTGCATCAGCATACGCCGCAGAACTTCTCCGACTACAGACGGATGGTGGCACGCGGGTGCGAGGGGCTGGTACTGGTGTCACTGGTCGACGAGGAGTCTCAACGCTGGAGCTAAACTGCTGGATCTCTTGCTTCAACGAAGCATTCTCTGCCTTGAGCCCTTGCAGCGCAGACAGGATCTCTGGTAGAATGTGGCTATGAAGCTCCTCGTTGTCCCTCTTCATCTCAATCCACATAGACTTTAGATCAGACAGCTGCTGGACTTGAAGGTGGCGCTCATCGTACTCCGGCGACACATATCCAAACGGCTCTGGCCATACATCTCGGAGAACTAGATCATCTGCATAGGAGGGCTGACTCTTGGGAGAAGACGACCGAGATGCATTCTCTGATATGGGTGCAGCTGCTTCCATTCCAGCTTCATTCAGATGTGTTGTTGATGGTACTCTCTCCACAAAGCCTGATCCATGAACTTGATAGTCTGCTAAACGTGCAGGTGGCCTTAATTGTCGTCTCGGGCGGACAACAGGAGGATCTGGCTCAGAACGGGATGTCATCTCTCTACTATGATTCACGACTCCGGCTCGAAGGACCACTTGAAATGAAGGGGTTCGTTGGTGTATTAGAATTTGGGGGTGTGAAACACAGTAGGCAGTCTGTCAGAACTGAATATGATGGTGTCTTAATTGAAGAGAAGCACTCAGCGGAGTTGGTTGATGACTGATTTACTGAAGACCTTTTGGATATACATACATGAGTATGTGTGGTTTCTGAAATGAATCAACAAAGGAAATAAACTTAATGATATGAATAAACAATTGCAAATGTTTCACAACAAAGATATATCAAACACTGAACAGCACACAATATAAATATAACAACACTATAATACAACATAGCGTGGGTGCTTATGCTCTAAATGTCCACAAGAGGGCGCTATCCCCACGTGAATGCAGCATGACGGCAGCTTGACATGCCTGGACATGTACTAAGCAAGCGATCGTTACGTGCAAACAAGAACCGTCGCATAACGCGCACACACAATAATAAACGAATATTCAACAATATACAGCATATACATATGAGTATCCCACATCAAGGAATATCATAGAAATATTCGTAAATGCACTGAATCGAGCAGGTAAACGTGTAGCGCAATGCTAATCGGTTACTCCTTAGTCAGCACGAGAAGAACAGCTGATAACAATAACAGAAAATATATATAAACAGCGATTACTTACTTCACAAGTACGCACACTGTAACCTAATATAAACTCGAAGTCAATGTCTTTACAGTAATGCTGAATGAAAGTGAATACAGCTGCTGAACTCTCCGTCTTCTTACATGCGCTGCGTCTCTCTAACCTGCAATCTAGCTCCGCCTCCTGAAGTGACAACACCGCCATGCTGAACACTCCGATTGGTCAGAATCATCCGGGACTTAGAGACAACCGGGCCTTTTGTACAGAAACATTAAACAAAATAAGGAATATTACTTTTGTAATAACACTATTTCACTATAAAATAAAAAACTGAGCATTTAAGAATAAATATAATAATAAACATAGCTGCAAGAAAAATAAAAAAAGTACACTTCTCTACACTGGGGAAAACCTAAGGATTTGCAAATGTTTACCTCAAAGTTCTTAATTATCTTTGCTATTTTTACCCAAATCAGGGTTTTGTGAGCAATAATGAGTACTCAATAATGTCATTTCTTTTTCATTCATACTCGTCGCCGGAGGGCGCCCTCCACAATTGAGACTCACTGATGACGTTCCAGGAAATCCCTTCTATGGACAAAGGCTTTCAGATTTTGCTGTAGATAGACGTTTTACTGATGAAACATAAATAAAATTAACAATTTAATGTGACAATATATGGCTTTTATCTGTGTTCTTCAAGCCATCTCGGGTATTTTTTTATAAAAATAAAGTAAATTTAAAACGCAATGCTAACCTATAGCCTTTATCACCATTTAGAATAGTATAAAGTAGCATGATTTCTGCCTCTGTTTAATAAAACCATGTCAGATCACAAACATACGTTATTTCAAAGACTCAGCTGATGTTGTGAAGTGTATTCGGACTAAACATATCATTATACTTTTGTTGGACAACATGTTTGTAATCTTTCCTTGTGTTTTCATGGTAACCAATTAGCAAGGTAGGCTAACATACAAAGCCATTTAGCCCTACTTAACAATCAAATTAATTCAGCATATTAATGTCTTGTATTACCATGTGGACTCTGATTGGACGGTGGAGATGTACTCATGTTTATGTAATGATCTTTTTAAAAGAAGATATCTCCAAATACATTCTTACTAGTACTTTATGAGGTTAAAGATATCTCCAAATGAACAGGGAAGGGTAGTTATTTTGTTTTTGATATCATCTTTTCATTTCTGACTAGTAATTATTGCAATAGTGACTGGTATCTATTTAAATATTACTAGTAAGCATTCATTATATACTAGTACTTATTGAATAGATACTAATTAATATATACTAGTAGTTATTCATTAGGTACTAGAACTTATTTATTAGACACTAGTGTCTTTCACAATTATTACTAGTAACAATTTTTATCTTACTAGTCAGATCTGCTTTTTTACTTGTCTTAAGTTATGACTAGTCTGAATGGCCACAGTAGAGTTCAATTAAACATTTTACTAGTGAAATAAAAAATCTTACTAGTAACATTTCAAATAAGTACTAGTATCTAATAAATTTGTACTAGTATCTTTTGAATAAATACTTGTTGCTAATCAATAAGTACTAGTATGTAAAAAATAAAAACTAGTATCTAATTACAAGGTACTAGTACCTATTAAATAAGTACTAGTATCAAATAAATAAGAACTAGTATATAATGAATAAATACTAGTACGTAATAATTAAGAACTAGTATCTATTTAATAGGTTAGAGTATCCAATAAATAAATATTAGTATGTAATGATTAAGTACTAGTATCTAATAATAGGTACTAGTATCTAAAAAATAAGTACTAGTACCTAATGTTTAACTACTATTACATAAAAATTATGTACTAGTCACAACTGGAATACATACTAGTCAAAACTGAAAAGTTGATATCTCAATGACAGATCACATAGAAATCAATGGTAAAATTTAAAATGTTTTACTAGTAACAACAGAATAGTTACTAGTCACTATTGAAATAAGTACTAGTATCTAATAAATAAGTACTAGTATCTATTTAATAGATACTAGTATCTAACAAATAAGTACCAGTATCTATTAAATAGATACTCGTATCTAATGAATAAGTACTAGTATCTATTAATTAAGTACTAGTATCTAATGAATAAGTACTAGAATCTAATAAATAAGTACTAGTGTCTATTTAATAGGTACTAGTATCTAATGAATGAGTACTGGTATCTAATAAATAAGAACTAGTATCTAATGAATAAGTACTAGTATCTTTTAAAAAGGTACTAGTAGCTAAACAACAAGCACTAGTAGCTAATGAATAAGTACTAGTACTTAATGGAAAAGATACTAGTATCTAAAAAATAAGTACTAGTAGCATGAAAATAGATACTAGTACGACTTTTAGATTAAATGTTAAAACGGCTTGCCATAGACTTCATAATCTCTCGTTCATATTCTGCTTCATATTCATATTCGTTCATATTCTGCTGTTCTGTGGCCACGGATTTGCGGGTCTTGTTTTTATCTTCTACAGATGACTTGCAGGACCCTGTATGTTATGCTAAATTAGTTTTAATCGTTTAACGACCACAGCGTCTTGTCTCCATTGGCAGCATGCACTATTTGTGTGGATTGCAAGTGACGTGCAGGTAGCAGAGAGTTCAGGTGGCTATTGCGAGTGACATTGTAATTTAGTTTCTTTTTTCTTGTCTTCACCACCTGGCTACTGTTGTAAAATGTTGAGAGATTCAATTAAAAAAATAAATAACTAAAATAAAGTAAAAATAAAATCGACTGTAAGTGACGTCAATTCCGGAAGTGCAGTCGTCTGAGAGTGCAGGTGTCTGAGAGTGCAGGTGCAGATGTCTGCAGCTAGACCCTTCTCGTAAAAAGTACAATGATGATGACACCTATTGACTCGTAGGCTAAGACTCACGTTGCTATAGAACAATGGTTCTCAAACTGGGGTACGCTTCCCCCTGGGGGTACGTGAGGTGACGGAGGGCCTGAGCTTTACCATTCATTTAATTCTACCCCAATTTTAAGAAAAACGGAGCATGTATTTCTGACAAGCAAAATACCGCTTTTAAAAACAGGAAAATTGGAGTGCCTAAACGGTCAAATGATATCAAATTACTTTTATGTTTTGCGGTCAGCTGACTGCATCCACACCAGCAGCATGCGTATGATAGGGGGCCCGCAAAGTATGCTGCTTTAGCAAACCGCGTTGCTGTTCAGTGTATCTTTAAAGTAGATTTGTAGCACTTAATAGCATGAAGAACAAATATTGACACAGAATAAAGACTGATTTAAGAAACTCTCTTCGATACAGAAACATGCCCTGTGCAAGTTATTTTCATGTTTAAAATAACAGCAAGAACACAATTTTCTCTGAATATCCAAACGATCGCAAATGTTGATTTTAATAACAGTTTAACAAAAATGTAATATTAAGTGAACATTTTACATTTTAAATGTAGCCTACATTTTAAATGCAATATTGTCAATATTGTTTGTTATAGTTTACAATAAAACAGTAGTTCCAACGAAATCCGCAACAGAACTGTTGTGCGTCTCCGAATTTAAGGATTCGAAGAGTGAATAATAACCCATTTATAACTACAGCCGCTTTCTTACTGATGAATGAAAGACGCGACGCCTCGTTTATTAAGTTAGTGATATACCGCCACCTACTGGCGATTTTAGTTTAAATATCATTTAATTTTGCCATCATTTATTGCTTTCTTTAGTATATTAATAATACACGGAATAGAATGTTAAGAATATGACATAAAAGATGACATGCAATTAATATGTCTAGGAAAAGTTCATCTATATAGCTACAAGTAAAAAAATGCACCTAATAATTTTAAAGGGATAGTTCACCCAAAAATTAAAATTTGATGTTTATCTGTTTACCCACAGAGCATCCAAGATGTAGGTGACTTTGTTTCTTCAGTAGAACACAAACGAAGATTTTTAACTCAAACCGTTGCAGTCTGTCAGTCATATAATGGCAGTCAATGGCTACCAAATTTTGAGAGCAAAAAAAACATACACAAACAAAACCAAATTAAACCCTGAGACTCGTGACGATACACTGATGTCCTAAGACACGAAACAATCGGTTTGTGCGAGAAACTGAACAGTATTTATATAATTTTTTACCTCTGATTCACCGCTATGTCCTACTGTGCTGAGCGCATGCACAGCATCTGGGGCGTGACGTGTTGATATCCAGCTGAAGAGCAAGCAACCATAACTTCAAGCGATCAGGCTCAGAAGTTGGGAATCTGTGAAATGTAAACAATCCTGCATGAGTTTGTGCAAGAAAACTGTAATGCCACGCCAGCAGAGGGAGCCCTTACTCATGGACTGCCTATTGCCGCTCCCTCTGCTGCTTCTCTAGTTACTTCCTGTTTGGCAGCCATATAAGGAGGGCTATGCCAAACAGCCAGTGTGAAGTACTGTTTTGCCTGTGTGGACTCTACTGTTTTTCCTGTTTCATTGCCTTGTTTTTGTTATTTACACAGTTTTACACAGTCCATTGCCATAGTTTTTGTCTAGTTTCATTGCCTTGTTCATTTGCTACTTTGGACTGCTCACTGGTATTTTGACATTCTGCCTGTTTATTGGATTACACAATTGTTTTGCCCTGGATATTACTGTTTGTTTGGAGATCGACCCTGCCTGTCTGACTACATTGTGTTTAATAAAGCTCACAATTGGATCTATACATGATTCTCACGAGTCCCGTTACAAAAACATAATCTTTTACCTTTAAATTGGTTTGAACAATCAGGATAAGCGCAAGTAAATACCATTTTGAATAGCCGTCATACCCACAATCTCTGTGCACTGTGTAAACAATGAGTGATGTATAAGCGCCGATCGCTTCCGGCGATCAAATTTTCATTTTTGGGTGAACTATCCCTTTAAATTGATTAACAGGTGCATTTTACCTGTATATAGCTAGTACATCGACACAAATGAATGACTTTGACAATGACGATTATTTATATACTTTATATACATTATTTTAGAACCAGATTTGGAACCAGTGGCTGTAATTTTTATGACCACTAGATGGCAACAGCATGAACCATTTTGCAAAGCTTCCAGTAATGTACCTTTTTCTGACACAGTTGTGTTGGAAGCTTCAGAATGCTTCACTTCGCCATCACTACTTAAAACTGTTTATTCCTTCTTCTTTCACTGCTTCCACTTTTTGTCAGCACACATAAAAACTACAACTGCCAAAGTGTGATTCATTATGCTCTTTTTGTTTACCACTAGCGCAGGACAGTAGGACATAGTGGTGAATCAGAGGTAAAAATTATATAAATACTGTTCAGTTTCTTGCACAAACCGATCGTTTCATGTTTTAGGACATCAGTGTATCGTCACGAGTCGGAGGGTTTAATTTGGTTTTGAACTATCTCTTTAAGGGTTTAAAGGGGGAAAATATCCCTTAATAGAAAAGGTGTGACTGCGGTGGTAGTACTCAGTGGTGGTACTCAGAAGAATGTTAAATGCCCCAGGGGGCACGCCACTGCAAAAAGTTTGAGAACCACTTCTATAGAAGAAAAACGTCATCAGTAAACAAAAAGAGCATAATGAATCATACTTTGGCAGTTGTAGTTCTTATGTGTGCTGAAAAAAGTGGAAGCGGCGAAAGAGGAAGGAATAAAAGCTTGAGGTAAGCAATTTTATGTTTTAGCGCCATGTCGCATTGATTTCGTGTTGCATTTTTATTGATCGGCTGGTCAGTAAACGTGGGTTGTGACAGCAAACACACCATGCCGTGACATGATCAGGCTGAATTTCTTTCAGAAAATGATCGTAGGCTATGTGCAACCTGGAGATGGGTTGGGTGGGAACTCCAAAACAGGGTGGGAGCTTCAAAATAGGGCGTGGCTTCCTCCCATTGACAGGCAGGCACATGGCATGCATGCACAAATTTTTCCCCCAATCCACTTCAGCGCAAACTCTGCCTCACAGCTGATTCTAAGGTTTTATTGGTTGTGTCAATCACAGTGTTGATTTCCTACACTATGCAACAAACAGTGCTAACCCCTAAACCTGCCCCACACCTGACCCTAACCTTAACCAGTGAAATTGACTGCACGGTGGGATTGGTGCTGAATAGCGTGGTGGATAAACAATTAATAAAATGATGCGATATAAGATCGCCAGACCATTCCGTAACTCCCTAACCAGACCTCACCGGACAATGGGACGTTTTTAGTTACACTCAGCATCACTACACCCCCCTACCCTACAAATTTCATGTCCCGGGATGCAGAGGTTCTAACTCCAGTCCAAACACCACTGGTCACGAGCTTTGGGCTCTGCTCTCACTGAACATATTTATGTAGCATATTTAGCTTTATTTTAAAATAAATAGAAACAATGTTTAATTTATAAAGTTTTATTTTGAAACGTAAGTCAATAACAATTGGCTGAAGCCAAAGCCAATGGTGAAAGTCTTTACGTGACGAGACCCCGCCCCATTTTGGAGGTTCTGCCCACTTTTGGAGTTCCCGCCCCCATTTGGAGATCTCCGATCTGCAGTTATACATACTTGCTATCTTTGGTTGCAAGACCGTGACAATGACTGTCTTTGAACCTCTCTCACTGTATTACCACAGATAATTGAGCCACAATCACAGAAATTGCTGATTGTTTCACACTGCCAATCCTTCGTCTAGGACAGCCGAAAATTGTGCAGTGTGTAGAGGGCTTTAGTAGGGCCTAGTAGTGACTGACTAGGAATGGAACCATAGTGACATTAAACCGAAAATGGGCCATAGTAATAATAACATGGTAGATCTGCTAAATGCATGTAAAACCAGAGGCACTGATATTTCACATAATCCTTGGAGATTCAAACTGTAAATATGAAAAAGTACAATTTGAGTCTGTTAGTGTAATATTACTAACAAAAAGAAAATTGATAAACAAATAAAAGTTCTCCAGTGAACACTGATCTTACCTGTTGAACTCACTGTTTTGATGCTGTTTTAGCTACTAATACTCAATACCCCAACAGATGGCGCAATTCATTAGTTAATCTACTGACAACCAAAGAACGATGTAAACATCAGTCAAAAATATCAGTAAAACCGACTTGAGTTGTATTAATAATATGTGTGTGTGTGTGTGTGTGTGTGTGTGTTTGTGTATAAGTGTGATAAACCAAACCAGTTGCATAATATCACATTAAGATACCAGTTTATACTTCAGAGATTTAACTTAACTTAAATTCCTTATGGTGCTGTAAGTGATACTGGCTCAATTTCCCCCCACAGCATTTGGCTCACTTTGCCCCATACATGCCATTTTAGGGAAAAGAAATAGCTAGCTTACCAATTCAGTCTAATATTTAGCTAAATTATTTGTGTGGCTTTAAATATGGTTAAATTGCCTATATGCATCATAAATATTTTTAGACTTGGATAAATTTGCTTTGATGTAACAGCCATTATATCTGCTATGCTAAATTTGTACTTTGACAAGCCAAAAACTGTTTTTAAAGTAAATGGATGGCTTCCTCTCCTCCCATGTGTTTCTCCTTTTCACAGTCTGTCAGAAATGGTGGGTGGTTCCAAAATACATGGTCACATAACAGTAAAGGTGCACAGTTGCCAAGATAGAGGGGGTGGCTCAACTTACCCCACTCTGCCCTAATCCACTTAATGTTTAAATCAAAATATTTTAAAGGACTCATTGAAGGGTAGATCAATTTTAATAAAGAGTTTCTGAATGCTGAGATATTTGTGAGGCATCAAAGTAAAGCAACAATTTCAGTCATCACAATAACAACTTATGAGAGCACAAATGCCAAAAAAAAAATAAAATAAAATTAGATCAAATCAAAAGATGTGATACAAAAGGCAAAATCAAACTCAGATGTCTGGGCAGAGAATAAATGCGAAGAAGGTGTGAGGCAACGTCTTGTATATACTCCAACATCAGCTCAGGCAGATACTGTATTTGATCACCGTTTTTTGGGGACATTTTCATACACAGCCTCCGACCTTGATTTCTGCAAGAAAACGCAAACTTTATCAGGAAAATTGCTGATGTGACAGAAAATGAATAGCAGACCAATAGGTTAGGTCTGAATAACCTTTACAACAAGACTTTAATGTTTCTATGAAGTGTTTTAAGGAAAGGAAAGGACGTGGCATGTGGCCAAGTATGGTGACCCATACTTGGAATTTGTGCTCTGCATTTATCCCATCCAAGTTCACACACACAATAGTGAGTAGTGAACAAACACCCAGAGCAGTGGGTATTGCTGTGGTGCACGGGGAGCAGTTCCCGCAATTAACACTATTTTAACTCTTTACATTATGTTCAGTAGAACATAATGTAAAGAGCATGATAAAAAGGACAGCAGTTTTTGTTTTTCAAAGAACTAATGCTACAGAACAGATTCTCACAAGTAGCAGTTGTAGGAAATCACATCACGTGACTTTTTAAACCGTTAAATCATCAAACAAATTATTTAGGTTCTGAAGATTTGAGAATGGTTGCATTTCACACAAAAGCAACATATATGTGTGACAGCACGTCTGCAAAGCAACCAGCTTCAGCTTCAAGCTGCATTTCACCTCAGATGATCATTAACCACAGAGCGGCTGCAACAAGAGGCCAGATTTCAGCACAGGTAAACATGAGTCAACAACTTATTTTTTTTCCACTGAAAATCTAAGGATGAAAAACTGATGTTGTATGATTTATTTTAGAATAACAAACCCAGTTATTTATACTTAGAACTGTCTGTATATGATTGTAAATAGCAGATTATTTCGTAGGCCACAGACCACAGCAGGTTTGGGTTTGGTGTAATGGTAAAAAGTTCTACATGTACAATTCATAAAAGTGATCTCATTATATATAAACAATACAAAAAACAAACTTACACACAGTGGCACCTCAAAAATAGAAATGAGTTGTCTGTGAACTACAAAGATGCAACAACTCAAAAGTGATCTAGTGCAGTCAAATGATACACTGCACCACCAGGTGTACAAACGATACTGACAAAGCAAGACATAATAGATGAAAGTGTAATCCCCTAAATTATTCTGTGTGTAGTTGGAATACAACTCTCTCCACTGTGGTAACACAGTAACAACAGTAGACAGTGCCTTTGTTTTATGTTTGGAAGGCTACTTCGCAGAGCATGCTCTCGTCGCTGCATGGGGTTGCAGGGTTTTCCTGCGGAACTGGGCTACTTGTACACCGTTTCCACGGGCCGTTTTTTGTATTTAGGTTTGTCAAATATCTCAGAATGCCTTTTAATTTGCACGCTTAAACATTTTCGATAAATATGCCGCTTTTGTGAATAGAGTCAAGCACACAAATGAGATGTAATCATTATCCAGAGGTTAACAAAAATAAATAAATAAATAAATAAATAAATACACAAATGTAAATATAATGTTTTAATAACAGGAAGAATTGTTTGGAAACTATAGTATCAGCCAAAAGAAAAATATTTATACCTTAATAATTATCATGCACACTTGATTTAGTATTATATGGTGCTGGATATGCAACAGTTGCAATGTTTTTTTTGTTTGTTTTTTTTTTCTGGTTGCCATTACCAGTTACACATATTCACTGCTGCTCTGTTGTCTTAAAAATGCTTGAATATTCTATATAGGGGGAAAAAACACAAACAAACAAATAAACAAACAAACAAAAAAACATTACCACTTTTTAAGATTAAATTATTGTGGCTTACAAACAAATCAGTGAATCACAATAAAAGTGCTTGGTCAAATCTAAATTCCCCTGATCTCTCAGCACCCAAGTTCTAAGCAGATTTACAGGTTGACCCTCAACATTGTCCCTGTTTATTTATTTTATTATTATTATTATTTAATTTTATGTATTTTTACAAGCCAAGTAAAATTTTTCCTTAATTAAAAGCAGTGGTCTATAGTGTTTCTGTTGTTTCGATGAGACATGAGCATGCAATGGCACTTTCAGGAGCGATGAAGACCTTTCGATCATCTGTGTCTAACTGTGCTCTTGTTTAAAAAAAAAAAAAAAAAAGTTTAAACTATCCTTTGATCATAGGTGCTGGCAGTTAGGCCGCTACGCCACCCACGGCTGTTCACCGTCTGTCTGATGCACATTAAACACTATACTTCAATCAAATTAACTGACTACAACAACTTCATGCAACACAGTCATGAATTATCTTACCTTTTTGTGTGTTTTAGGTTTACACAATGCTGAATCCGAGTCTTCCTCATGGATTTGGACTGCATTAACAAATCACAGATGTGTTAAAATGAAAAGTTTTCAATATTATTTCAACATTTATATCTTAATATATATTCCTACAGAATAATGGCTTTTCCTGCTGACCTGTTTTTCTACATTTCTTGCAGATGCAGCAGATCACGACTGAAACTACAATCAACAGAGATCCAGCAGCAGCAGAAATTAATATGTATAATAATGGTAGGCCGTGATCTGTAATGGACAAAACGAGCCATTGGTGTGAATCTGTTTGCCTGCTCTACAACAAACACTATGAAACATCTATAAATCACTCACAATACACATACCTAGTGATGTACCTAAGTGAATTTGACAGAGTTCACTGATGTCCAGATGTGTGGTCTGGTTGCTGATGGGATTGTTGATCACACAGCTGTAGGTGTTTTTATCCTGATATTCCACCTCCAGAGGTAGAGAGAGACTGATGCTGAGATCAGACACACTGATGCTGGACAATAAACTGTTTCCTTTGTACCAGGAGAGAGTCACATTCGCCACATTCACCACTGAACACAGCAAAGAACAATTCTGCTGTGATGAAGATGAAAGATTTTGTGAATAATTTCTGGTAATGTAAGGAGTGGGCAACCGAGCTGAAAAATATAAGAGAAAAAAAAAGAAACATAGACAAATATAAACAACAATCTTTGTTGTAGTGTTGACAGTCAGTGAGTGTTTCTGATTAAACAGTGCAATATTTAGATGAAGGCGATGGCCGTGAATGGTGCCTATTTGTACATTTTCAAATACTTAATTTCAATAGTACAGCTACAGACACATATAACAATATGCATGCTGCCATGATTTTAATGTTCAGTTTTAAAACTTTAATATTTGTTGTTAAAACTTCAATGCTGCATGCTGAACTCTACAACCATTAAGTGATTGTATATATAAAGTGATCTGCTTTACACCTTAAAAAAACACAAACCTTTTAAAATTACAATTAATGTAGGTGATTTTATAAAGTTAAAGCCCTCTAAAAATTGGTCGTGTTCACGTCAAGTGCAATTGCCTCACCGTAACCTCCAAATGAGGTATAAGCCAATTTTATGTATTTATTTATTTGGTTATCAAATTTGTGCTGTGGATTGATCTTAATATGAATTGAATCTGGATTATTTCTTTAATAAAACAAGAGATATTAAGAAAGAAGCAAATGATACTCAGTACTCACCATAGACAGAAACACTGAATGTTTTTGATGACAGTTTAGCTGCAATGATCTCTAGTTTATAGAGTCCCGCATGTTGAGTTGTGATGTTTGTGATGGTCAGAGATCCAGTTTGATTGTCCAGCTTCAGTCTGTCTCTGAATCTCCCATCAATACGTGTGGAGAAGTTTCCAGAGACTCTGTGTATTTGAGCTATCAGAGAGTTTTCAGCTCCAAAATTCCACATTATTTCATCATCTTCATGGATTTCGGTAACATCAGTGTGTAAAGTAACAGAATCTCCCTCCATCACTGACACTGACTGTGTTTCATTATTCTCGGCACCAAACACACCTGCAGAAAACAAGTACAGATTTGTTGGTTTAAAAATGTAATCATATAATCCCGTTGTACCATGTGAAAAGAATAACAGCGCAAAAGCTGATGTATATTAGTAGTTTGTTCTTTAATGTATTTTGAATTTATCTCCTGTAAAGCAAGATATATATGTGAAATGACATGCAAAGTTAATAACGGCAGAGTAAAACAACCAATTTATTCTGTTGGAGAATTTTAATGGTTTCATACTTTTATGCTTGGGTCACTAAACATTCTCACTGAAATGAGACCTGACTTCAGTAGGTTTTACATTAATATCACAGTTTGATTTGGTTTATCTGATAAGCACAGCAATTGCAAATCATTTCTTCTCAATCATAGTAGCAGCTTTATTACTTTGAAACAAAAAGGAAGCAATAAGAATGATTTTTATAACTTACCAATCAAACGCCACCAGCATAAGCATAACAGAAATGCATTAAACATTTTATTTAACAGTTCTGTGTCTGGTCTAATAAAACTATCTGCTGCTAACAGACTGTTGATCTGGTGTGCGAATCTTCTGACAGCGTTTTGACCCTCCCAGAGTCCCAGTGCACGCACACACACTGAATGTAAGTGAATCAATCAATGTATAGTTACACATAATATATGCCAAAAACATTTCTTAAATAAACTTTTGATAATGGTGGGAAACATTTTAATCAAAAAATCTACATATTAATAGTCAAACTGAATTTAATGAAGAAACACATTTTTAAATGGTTTTGTGATCATTCGGTTGTTGCCATTTCTTTGTCAGTCCAGAGATGTGACACTAGCAGCTCATTTTCTGAGTCAAACTGAAACCTTCTGTGGTTGGTTTTCTTCAGAAACATACTTTGATCTGTTGGGTGGACAGACTGCTTTTGCATGTGTGGCCAAAGGTTTTATGTGTATTGTATTTATTTTGTAGGTGATGATTTTTTGTAAGATGATTCTTCCTGTCCTACTGCTATTGAACCTCAAGAACTGTTTTGCAGCAAGATAAAATGAATCCATCAAAAACGGTCAATTTAGAGTCACAGGTGAGATTTCAAACTGGATTGTAATGCATCATGAATCATAATTGACATGTCCATCAGAAACAAAAATGTCTATAAAAAATATCTGTGGTTATGAGTAGGCTACTTCAAAGTGTGGCAACGTAGAGGTTCTCAAGAGTTCACCAGTAGAAATGGACACTTTTACCAAATGAAAGATTTCCCCAAAACCAATTTTGACAGCTATACGTCTAACGATACCGACTACACACCCCGGGGACAGGGAAAATCACCAAGACACACAGGTTCAGTTATGGCACCAGGACATGAGACACTGACAAAATACAAAAGAAACTTTGTTGAACATCACTAAATAGCTTGCCAATGCAAATAACAAGAAATCAACACAATACACACACACAGTTCTGCATTCATTTCAGGGCTGGGGGCCTAGTTCTCCTAATCTCTGAAAGACAAAACACACGTGCACTCACACTCCTCTGCATTTGGTGAACACTGCACACAGAAGGATACCGCCACCAGGGGCCTGTTTCTATAAGGGGGTTCAACCAACTCTGAGTTTAAACTTAAACTCTGATTTGACTTACCCTGAGATGGGAAACTGAGTTTTCGGTTTCAGAACAGTTGAACTTGTGCAACCAATGGCAGACTGGCGAAGAGTCAGGAAACCTGCTCGGAAACAGTCCCCAGCCAACATGTATATGTGGGGCCCACATGGTTTCTGCTGGGTCTACATGAGTACCAAGTGGGCATGGTCGCAAAATAGGCATCTTATGTGGGGCCCACTTGGGTCAGCTAAGTAGGTCCCACACGGGCAAAAACAGATGGGCTCCCTATGTGGGACCTAGTTGGGTCACAAATGGGAAATGAGTGCTTGGGCTCGAAATGGGCAACACAAATGGGGCCCATATGGGTTTAACAAATGGGTTAGACATGGGCAAACACAATTAATCCCATATAGGCTACCTACACTGTCCCAAGGTAGTACCCACATAGGCCACCTCTATATGGGCTCAGAATGGGGAAACACATATGGGGCCCTCTTGGTCAAACCATATGGGTAAAACATGGGCAAACACAATTAGTCTCATATAGGCTGCCTGCATGGGCCCAAGGTAGTACCCACAAAGGCTACCTCTATATGGGTTCTGAATGGGGAAACCCATATGGGGCCCTCTTGGTCAAACCATATGGGTAAAACATGGGCAAACACAATTAGTCTCATATAGGCTGCCTGCATGGGCCCAAGGTAGTACCCACATAAGTAATCTTTGTATGGGTTCTGAACAGTGAAAGACGTGTAGGGCCCTCTTGCCAAACTATATGGGTCAGACATGGGCATACACAATCAGTCCTTTTTAGGTTGGCTACATGGGCTCAAGGTAGTACCCACATGGGTAATCACTGTATGGGTTGTGAATGGGGAAATACATATGGGGTAGTGATCTTCCCATCACTAATATGTGGTAGGGTGACCAAACGTGCCGCTTTCTGGGGACATATTCTGCACAGGATTTCTATATTGCTTAAATTAACCAGGTTGGTTGCTTCATCATCCAGGATCATTGCATGACAACAAAGTACCGCGAGAATGATTCGAAAGGATGAAGCATCAGCTCTGCTCTGCATAGCTCTTGCAGTACTTTGATGTCGTACAATAATCAATCAGCACAGTGAAAACAACCAACACCTGGTTATTTTAGGCAATTTAGAAATCATGTGCTGATGTGTCCCCAGGTAGTGCCATGTCTGGTCATCCAAATAGGGGACCCTCTTGGGTAAGACATGAGCAAACATAATCAGCCCCATATAGGCTGACTGCATGGGCCCTAGGTAGTACACATATAGGTACTAGGTGGAGTTTGGGATCTATGTGGGTACAGTATTGACCTTATTCACCATTTTTAAAATATTGTCTTTGAACTTCCATTTGTGTGGTAGCATGGCATTTCTGTCTAAGTAATTTAGCTGGTAAAGTGGATTTATGTATTGTAGAGTTAACAAAAGTTATTGTAAACACTGTAATGTTTAAAGCAAATGTCTTAACAAATGTCAGTAGACAGACAGAAGAAAGACAGAATGGACATTTATGTTTCTGATGGGAAAAATCCAATGTATATCCAGAAATCATATTTGCAGCATATGATACAGGGGTTCAGAATAAAGTGCTGTTTTAATTCAGTTAGCATATTGTGTTTTGTGTTCAGTTTTCTTTTTGAACCAACAGTACAGACTTTTCTTTTCAGTCTAGTCGGCACATGACCGACCTTCAAAGATGAAATATGATTGAAATAATGTCAGCTGCTGTTTTAACATTGACACAAATTGATAATGTAAAATGCTAAATCATTCAAATTTGTTTTTAACAAAAAAAATCTTTAAAAAATAAATAAATAAAAATAATAATAATAATAACAGATCTGTATGTTGAATAAATGTCATGTCTATAACAAGAAATATCTGGCTTTTGAATAATTATGATTATTAACATTTTATTTATTAGCATTTTACGATATTTTGATCAAAACACCTCTTCAAAATCCAAATGTATATGTATAATTTTAATTATTAGCATTAGTAACAATAATTATAATAGATACAGTTTTAATCTCAAAAGAGCAGTGAGATTCTGTGTGGACTTTTACATATCACTATTACATTTTTATTCATACACTGTCATGAAAACACTGTTTGACCAATTAATCAAATAATACTAAATACACACACGTTTGTTAAAAAAAAAAAGTTTATTTTCCATTACCAATCTGAAACAATTTCTATTGGTTGTTTCACCTGTTGCTTTCATCAGGATTGGTTAATCTGACTGTCATTCACGAAACTGGCCAATGACAGCCTCGCGCGCCTTTTTGCTAGTGCAGTTTGAAAATATACTAATCAGTTTGGTGATATGCTGCTACTGATCCGCAAGATTACGCGCTCAGTTCCTGATTATGTGCCTGTTAAATTCTTACTGTAGACTAATTTGAACTGTCAGATGTCAACGGAGAACAGAAGCTGGAATGTGAACACAGAGGAAGGGCCAGACTGGATGTGTGAGATCCCGAAAACATATGGCGATGTCAGGTAACAAAACATTTTTCAGTCAAACCATCATAAAGTTATGATTTGTACCCACAATTAATTAATGTGAGTGAGAGGAAATTAAAGGGAGAGGCTAATCGCGATTAGCATATTAGCACGTATTTCAATGTAAATAGTGTTTGACCCTGGTGAAAAAAGTTTATGCTGGTCCTTGACCAGCAACATGACCAGCAAAAACCAGCAAAGGACCAGCATAAACCAGCATCAAAACCTACCTAACCAGCATCCCAGCATCAAAACATACCTACTAGCATATGCTGTTTTTTTCACCAGGGGAAGTTGGTGTGTGTTTGTGTGTATTAATGTTTAGTTTAAAACTCAAACTCATGAGAAGTAAAGGAGCACTGGAATAAGTGAAGTGAGTGATTAAACTGTAATTCACACTCGAAAACACTGGAATATATAAGAGAGTTGAGAGTGTTGTATGAGAGTGTTATGTTTTTGTAGATGACCGTTTTAAATACTGATAACTTCTAATGATAAGATATTGGTTCACATTTTTAGATCAAGCACACGTTTTTCAGGGAAAACAGGCACCCAATACAGAGACTACAGTAAAATGTTAGTCAGTTTTAACCACTGTTTCCAGACCTGAACTGTGATTATAATCATTATAAGTACATTTGTAACACATTTCCTCCACTGGTGATAGAAAATCTGAGTAACTTTTTTCCCTGTTGTCTTTCTTTTTCTGAGGTGGCACAAAGAAAAGGAAATAGAACTTGTCACCATCTTCAGTCCTTTATTTTATTCACTGGAGAACATCACAGCCTTCAGATGTGTCATATCAGGATAAATGCAACTGCATGTAAAATTATATTATGGTAGATTTAATTGTGGTGTACAATTTTTTTAAGATACAGCTTTTTTAAGATACAGTTGTATTTACCTTGCTATGATATCTATGGGAAGAGTCCATTTTTTTGTGAATCCTCTTTGTCTTTCTTTTGGGGATTCACATTTTTCTGATGGTATTGTTATGCATTAGGTTCATGTTTCAATCATAACTAACAGTTTCAAAGCTGACAGTTTGTTTATGTTGCCTAAATGGCTTATAATGGCAGATTTCAGTACAATTTAAATATGTTTTGTTTAAGATTGTAAAGGAATGGTAAAAAAAAGAAATTATTCTTTTTAAGGACTCGTTGGGCCCACCCCACTACAGATTCAGCAAGGATCCAGCTGATCACTGCCAATTTGAAGGAGGATTGTCCTTTATCTGCTACATTGCACTCTCACATCTGGTATGGATTCACTGACTTTTTGTAATGTGTGAGATGTTTTGATTTTAGTAAATGTAGTGATTTTACTTAATTTTATTCTACATAATTTTCTTAAAAGGAACGTTCACCCCAAAATGAAAGTTCTGGCATCATTTACCCTTCATCACCCTTATGTTTGTCCAAACCTGTATGAATTTCTTTCTTCTGTTGAAGACAAAAAGATTTTTTGAAGAATGTTGATAATCAAACAGTTCATAGTAGCCAATAACTTTCATAGTAGGAAAAAAAATATTATGGAAATCATTGGGGCGTGTCAACTGTCTAGTTACCAATGTTTGGAACAACATAAGGGTGAATAAATGATGACAATTTTCATTTCTGAGTGAACTATACCTTTAATACAATGTATAGTTATGATTCCGAATTAAAAGTATAATGTTTCTCCTCAAATATTATCATAAATAGATAGAGACACATATATTATCAGAAATTAGAGCAGCACGATTAATCAATTAAAGATCATAATCTCGATCCAAACCCCACTTAATCTTATTCGTAAATGACTAACACCGTGTCTAAAACAGAGGTGACAGTTGTCATGCCATGACAGCTAAAGTCTGTCTACACTAGATGTGGCCAAGCGATCATTGAAAATCATTTAAAGGCGTCATCGGATGCAAAACCTATTTTTACAAGTTTGAACATAAATGTGTGTTGACTGTGTGTGTACACAACCACCCTATAATGATATAAATTCACACAGTGGAATTTTTTTAATCTTAATATGGGAAAAATCCAATGTAATCCAAGTAATATGCCTTTTTTCAAATAAGGTCATTGTCAGTGTCTTGTCGGTGTGATGTCACACCGACCAAGGCCGCTCCCATGATAGTTGATTGACATGACAGTCTTATCTTAAACCCACCCTAACTGAGCCGAGTGAGCGCTGAGAACAGTCCGACCACCATTATTGTTTCGACTCCAGTGCAGGGGAAGACAAGACTATCTCCGATTGAGTTATTGAGGTGTTCTATTGTTGGATGCAGTAATGCACATAGTAGCACTCATCATTTACTCCCGACATCTGAGATGCAGAGGATTAACATTACTTTTGTTTTTGAAGGAAATTTGCCCGGCAGCCTAAATAAATGTGGCTATGTTCACGCGAATCATTTGTAATCTAGTTTCACCTACAGCAGAAGCGAGTATATGGGTGTTTTTTATGCATCTTTGCAATTCGCCTTTTCTTAATAATGTGCTAGTTAGCAAGTTTTGCGGTTAAATGCGGCTAAAGTAAACATTACTGATCGTCACCCCCCAGGAGATAGAGGCGGGGTGGCAGAGCTCATTAGCGTTTAAAGGAACATGGAACAGAATAGCTCACTCTAAAAAGGGCTGATGGTAAAATGGGTGGGGTTTTTTTTACACTACCACTGAGAAATTTTAACCAAAGTATGTTAAAGACTTCTCATTAAGACCCTAAAGAATCATATAAACTTGTGGAAAATGGGCACCCAATGACCCCTTTAAACTTTGTCAGTACATCATAAATAAAACGAGGCATCAGTTTGCCAGCTGGGATTTATTGTGTCGTGCCACGCCGTGCCGTGCCGCATCCAGTATAGAAAGTACACTAGGTGCATTTCCATCACAGATTTGCACAAAACTTTTGCGATGTTGTTGATAAAACAATGTTGCGAAATTACAGCAGTTTCATTAACCAATGTTATGAGACTAAAATGTAATTTTTTTGTCTCACGATAAGTCATGGCGATGGATGTTGATAGGTTTACATATGTCGCAGCCACCACACTAGCCATTAATTTTAATCGTAGGAGACGTAGGCAACTATCTTAACAGATAGAGCATGGAGAGCTGGTGTGAACACAAGCTTTGACTAGTGTAACCATCAATTTGTTTTAAAAAGCAAATTTAACATCTTATCTTTTTTGATTCCTGATTACGAGCCATAAAGCTTTGTGTTGTGCTGCTTATACTAACCAAGCAATAAAAACACCCTTTCTCATGCTTAAAACAAGGTGTCTGCAAATCAGAGTCTGAAACGGTCACTTGGACAATGTTGTCTTACACCACTTCACAGTTGATAAGTAGAAAGAGAATTTTTGATTGACATTGCAGTCATTTATTATGTTCTTTAATATAATATTACAACAACATCAGCTCATTTTGTGCATCATATGTCATTTCTACTTCATTACACATGCACAAAACTTTTCTAGTTCTTTATCACTTTGATCAAGTGTTTACATGTCCTATGTAATGGATTAGAAAAGGTTTGTCCTACCTTTCTAAAGTAATTGAAATCGTAATCAGTTTGAGCATTTTTATTTTGACTGAGTTGTTTACATGGAGCTTTTTTGCAATACAGTGCTTCATGTTAGTGTTCCTACTGATCCAGAAAGAGAGGGCAGTTGTCATGTGTAGGAATAAAACAGTGTCACACTTTTTCAACAGCACTTATCATTTTTTCTGTTAGAATTATTTAAATGATCGAAGAAGTACTGGGATAAAAGTTTAGTTTGGATATAATCACTGATGTCTACAGTAGATATCAAAATAGAGCAAATCATTTGAAACAAAGTTGACAATTCAGATAAAGATTATATCAGTGACGTTACACCAGTAGGTGCTGACAAGTGACTGTTAAACGCATGTATTTGTCATTGAATCATTCTAGAGATTCATTAAAAAAACACAGATTCATCCAGTAATGAAACGACATATATTCATGAGTAGGGATGTGACGAGATCTCGTGACAGTATCCTCGCAAAACATTTTGCCGTGTTTACATTAGAGCTGCACTATTAATCCAAATATCGAGGTGTCGATTCAAACACCCACGCGATCTTATTCCTAAATAACAAGGATTTAGCTGTGTCTATTAGGACTGTTTCACATCGGGAGTGTCAGTGAAGCGTGAGAAGCAGGTTTTGTCGCTGCCCATATTAATGAATCAGAGGGTCGGGGTAAATGTGAATGCAGAAAGAGCAACACAAAGAGTCTTTTCAACCACATTATAATCATTATTTCTGAGACATTTAAATAAAAGAAGTACTGGGATAAAAGTTTATAGTTTGGGTATAAACACTTATTGTCTACAGTAGCGATCAAAACCAAAGTATAACACTTATGAACGTATTGTAACGCTTATTCTTTTCCGCCAGCAGGTGGCGACAACTGACCGTTTAAAACATGTCATTGAATCATTCATTCAGGAGATTTCAATAGTCAAACAAGTCTTAATGAAGTGAGACACTGACTCCTTTATTGAATGTTTTTTTATTATTTATTTTGTTTAAATGAATATATGTTTTTAAAAGACTTAAGCAATGAACAGTTTGTCAGAACCACTAGTAAATTGTTATTTTGTTTAGTTTTCTAATCTTTTTTTCTCCAGAATCGTGAGAGAATCATAATCTCCAATTTATAAAAAACAACTAGGATTCTCAATTTATCAAGAATCATGAAGCTCTTGTTTAAATGTTGTTTATTAGTGCATATAATTCATTAAAATTGAAGTTTAATTTCATAAAGTTCAAAATGCACCTTAATTTTTTTGCATTTTGTCTTTTTCAGATGAATAAAAGACTATTTTCCCTATATATTTCATCATTGAGGATTTCTTAAGAAAAGTCTAAAAATCTCATCTCGTCTCGTTCTCGTGAACCCAATCTCGTGTCTCGTCTCGTCTCGTGGGATTTGTGTCTCGTCACACCCCTATTCATGAGTCATTTAATCATTAATTCATACAGTTAAAAAAAAAAAATCATTCAAGATTAAACATTTTAAATAGACTCCAGTCATAGTATTTCTAGTACAGAACTTCTAGTAAATTACACGTTATTTTTAGTTCGATGTTCAGAATCTTGATATCTGTTTGAATCTAAACAAAAATGGGATTCTCTATATATCCAGAATCATGCAGCTCTAATTTAAGTTATTAAAACTGAGACTCTTAAAGGAATAGTTGACAAAAACAAAAAAATCTGTCGTCATTTACTCGCCCTTGAGTTGCTCCAAGTAAAAGTTATTATTTTGTAGTATTTTAACATGCGTAAGTAACATAATATTTCACGTTTACTAAACACATTGTAGAAATGTTATTGGAATAGCCTGTAAACAAGCACCTTTGCTTTTACTCTGTTGTTTTCCTTACTGTAGTGGAGGGCAGCATCTTCATACCTCATCTTCCTGAAAAATTTAAAAATGTCCTATTTTTAAATATATTTGTTTTGCAGATGCTGTTAAGAAGACTGCACTGATGTCAAAGATCAGCCAGCAAGAATCTGAGAGGGAACTCTCAAAATGGTTTACTGGGACAAGAGACAGAGGAGGACTGAGGGTGTCTAGAATGCACAAATGTCTGTCTGCAGTGTAAGCAGTACTGAAAAATGTATAGTTGCTGCTGCTGTTTCTTACTGTCTCTGTTTTCTATGTGCAAATGTTCAAAGCTTTCAGTAAACACTGGTTCAAATACAAGTTCAAAATGTTTGTTAACTTTAACAATTGAATGATTTTAACAGTTAGGTATCAGAATATAGCATATGATGGGTAGTTTCAATAAAATTGAAATTTGAAAAGATTTCAATCTCACTGTGTACTGCTGAATGCTAATGCTTTAAAACTTTAAAACTTTTTTTAATCCCACTTGCAAGCCATACTTTATCCCATGTAGTTCCCACATAGAGTTTGAAGATGGGACCTAGGTAGGTAGGTTTTGTGTGTGTTTCATAGTTGGGCCCCACCTTAAACCCAGTGAAATCCTAAATAAAACCCACATTGGTAAATTGCATGGGGCCAACATGGAACCCGTGGACAAACCCATGTAAAACCCATATATTAAATGGAACCCAGATGGGTTTTGCATATGTTCCCTAGATGGGCCCCACCTAAAGCCCAGTGAAATCCTACATAAAACCCACATTGGATAAGTTGCATGGGGCCAACATGGAACCCATGGACAAACCCATGTAAAACCCATATTTAGATAGAACCCAGATGGGTTTTGCATATGATCCCTAGATGGGCCCCACCTAAAGCCCAGGTAAATCCTGCATAAAACCCACATGGGTATGTTGCATGGGGCCAACATGGAACCCATGGACAAACCCACTTAAAACCCATATTTCAGCGCATGTAGTAAAGATGGGGCCAAGATGGGTCTTTCGCATGTTGCCCAGTTGGGGCTCACCTGTTGGCAAGTGTAATCCCACATGAAACCCATGTGGGCAGTTGGCATGGGGCCATTATGGAACCCACGGACAATCCCATATAGAGCCCATTTTTCAGCCCATGTCAAACCCACATGGGCCCCACAATCAAATGTTAGCTGGGTTAAAGCTGGGACCATGATGGGTCTTGTGCATGTTGCCCAGTTGGGTCCCACTTTGTGACAAGTTCAATCCTATATGAAATCCACGTGGGCAGTTAACATGGGGCCATTACGGAACCCGCGGACAATCCTATATGGGGCCCATTTTTCAGCCCAGTTCATACCCATATGGGCCCCACATACAAATGTTGGCTGGGTCCGTACTTTTATGCCAGTTAGTTTATTCCACTCTGAGTAGCTTGTCCCTGAGTTTAGCATTTGCACCACGACTACGAAAAGCCATGATCAATGGAGCTCCGAAATTATGATTCACCATGGCAACATCTTCTGCCAAAAAAAAAAAATACATCTGCATGAGAAGGAAATTGCTACAATAAAAGCCTATTGGAAGAATATTAAAATCCAACATAAAAACAAATAAATGTTGCTTTTGTATTTGTAGGAAACCAAGTAAATTAAATTTCTGTGGTGGTGGTTACGGCATATATGTCGAACTACCCTTCTATCTGGTGTCCTTCTATTCCATACTCATCTTAATTTTCGATGGGTTTGTGCTCAGGAAATTACACAAAAGTTTGCATAAAGAGTGTGAGAGTATATATAGTATAAATATAATAAATAAATAAATAAATAAATATAAGTAAGTCTATAAACATAAATAAATAAAATCCTGTATATAATAATAAAGTAATCATATGTCTAAAAGGACATTTTGTTAGTGATGGTGAAGTGAAACGTTCTGAACCAGCGAAGCCTTCCGAAATGGTTCATTACTCGGAACTTTTCAAAAGGGTTTATGCTGTGGCCCTCTAGTGGTCATAAAAATGAATAACACCTTCCAAGTGCTATTGTTCCATTTCAACCACTGGTTCTGGTTCTACCACAACTGATTCTATGTTTTATTATATTTTATATAACAATAGTTTTTTGCCAAAGTAATTTATTTGTGTCAGTGTACTGGCACTAAAATAAGTAAAATAAATAAAACATAAATTCATAAATTAAAACTGTAATCTGTTTATTTTAATTCTTCCTCAGTCCATAGACTGTTATTTCATGGCCAAAGTTCATTTTTTTGCTTAATATATAAATTATTATATATGTATATAAAAGTGTTCATTACAACAGATTTTCTAATATAATGTATCGAACGCTTCCATAAAAATGTTAAAGAGTAACTGGTCAATACTTTTACCTAATTTTGGGTGAGCTGAAGCAGTCACGTGGTTTTCAGGCGTACGAAGCTTCGGACATCATAGATCACGTGCTTTTCTCAAAACGAATCAAGCTCGAGTCTGTGTTTTTTTTTTTTTTTTTTTTTTTTTTTTTTTTAATACAATGTTCGGAGCTTCCGTGTTGAAGCTGCTAACGCCCATTCGGTCTGCATGTCGGTGATATGCTAGTCTAGGCTGTTTTTTTTTTTTAAGTTGTTATTGCAAACAACCGGCAATCAGTCTCATAATATCTAATGCTTTTGGGTAAATACGAACGAACGCTTCGACGCAGTGCTTTAATTTTAAAAGTATTCAGTCTGTAGATTTGGCGTTTGTTGTTACTTTCACTTTTGCTTCAGTTTAATTTAAATACAATATAGGTTCATTTTCAACGGGAAAGTGATGAAGATATTTAATATGCTTTTGGTAGGATGTATATCCCTATTCGTCGGGCATGGTAAGTCGTTTATACTGTATCCTAAGTTAGGCGATAAAACCCAGCTTCATTTTGTATCACTGCCTGTCACTTTCGTAAAATGGCGTCGTTATCATAGATCAGTTAACTAAGGTTACGTTAATTTTTACGAGGAAGAGTAGAGAAATTTGAAAGAAACTATCCTCTGATCACTACTTGGATGAATAAATCCACAAATATGTGCAGTGTGGCATGAATCGGGATGTGGGTTTTATGATGTTCATTAGGTTGCAAAAGATCATGCATGAATGAATGTCTAAATTGATGTTCTTATGCTATTTGTTTGTGTGTGACATACAGCAAGGCCAGGTTACACCTCATGTAAGGTGCACCTCTTTTATCTCTTCTCAAAGATACTTTAATGTGTGTAATGTGTAAAGTGTAATGTCAAGGTGCATGCTACTCACAGTTTAATAGTGTTTAAAAAAATGTAGTCAAGCTACTATTTTAATATTTAATTAGCCACACTACAAATTACTTTGGTTCACAAAGGATCATCCAGTTAATGAATGAATGAACAATCTTATTTAGGTTGTGACGACATCAAACTGTAGTGATCGTATTGTTTTGTCATGCTCTTATGTCATACATGTATCAAAATTATAAATAAACGAACCAACCAACAAACAGTTTTCCATTATTTTTATGTTGGATATTTTTGTCCCACTATAGTAGAAATGATTTGTGTCTTTTGTTTGTTTCTTCAGGTGCTTCTGCTGTTGATACAGACATAGTGTCAGTGTTTGTGATGGAGGGAGATTCAGTCACTCTACACATTAGTGTTACAACAAACCAACAAGACAGAGTGGCATGGTATTTTAAAGACCATCGCATAGCTCAAGTTATTGGAGCTCAAAGTAAGATCTGTACAGATGCTCAGTGTAAAGAGTGGTTCCAAGATAGGCTGAATGTGAATCAGACTGTATCTCTGACCATCACGAACATCAGAAAATCAGACTCTGGAAAATATGAAGTTAAGATCACCAGCCGCAACATTGCGGACATCTTCAGTGTTACAGTACTTGGTGAGTCTTTTAACATTTTAAACCGTGGTAATATATGTTTGCATTACATCATTAAGGTCTGTATTATAGTAGTGACATTCAGAGTGGCAAAAATCTACTTTGTATGGAGAAATTTCCAGTTTTTAGGCATCATCTAGTGTGTCATGTATTTGTATCAGGTTCAGACTGAGACACTAGGATAATCTTTGAGTGCAAATGCTGATAGATGCTATTTAATAGATTGCCTTTAGTAGAAACAAAATTTTATTTCTGCACAGTGATGGGTGGAGTTACAATAGATTTTGCCAAGGTGGACTATTTGCACGCAATGTTTATTAAAAATAAATAAATAAATAAATAAATAAGACACACGCAAAGCTGAGAAGTTTATTTATCTTTTAGTCCAATGAAAGTAACATTTCTTTAACTATTGCTGTTTATAAGGGCATTTGTTCAATCAGTGATTGTGTGCAGAACAAAATTTTTGTAGTTATTCTTGTAGTGACAGTTGCTCATTTAAAGCTAGTGCCTGTAACTTGTTTTTTTGTTTTGTTTTGTTTTTTATGTTTTTTTTTTTTTTTTTGTTAAATTATCTAACAAAAAAGTGAAGTACATAACCAGTCAGTGTTCAAAACTATCTCCTTACCTTAGACTGATTCACAATGCTAAACTTGTAATAATGTTTTCTATTTTGAGTGGTACTGTTGGATTCTATTGTAATCTGTTTGATTGAAGAATTAATGTAAAATAAGCCTGTGGGTAAAAATGGATAAAGGATTTTCAGACTGAAATTCATGGAAAAATATGTAATCACAATGTGGTGTAGTGTTTTTCTTTCTTTCTTTCTTTCTTTGTTCTTTTGTTTGTTGTTTATCCTCCAATCAGCTGTTGGTTTGTGTTTCAGGTGTTTCTGCTGCAAAGTCAGTGAAGGAGGGGGAATCTGTCACTTTAGATGCTGGTGTAATAAAAAACCCAAAAGATCTGATGACGTGGTATTTTAATGACACTTGCATTGCTGAAATCACTGGAGACCAGAGTAAAATCTGTACAAATGATCAGTGTGAAGAGAGATTCAGAGACAGATTGAAGGTGGATGAGTTTGGATCTCTGACCATCATGAGCATCAGAACTACAGACTCCGGTGATTATAAACTGAAGAACAGCAGCAGCAGCTTCAGCATTATTAGGAGCTTTGCTGTTACCATCACTACAGTCAGCGGTGAGTATCATTTTGTCATTCAGTGCATGTTTCCTTGTTATTTTAGAATAAAGTTCAATGTTTTTTTGTTTTTTTTTTGAGTCCACTTAATGAGAAAAAAACAATGTCAGGTGATGCCATTTATGAGTTAAAATCATGCAACACTAATGATCCAAGTACAAATGTGTAAATATCAGTCAAAGGTTTTGATTAAATTTGGCTGTCTTTCTGTCTGTCAAAGATGTTTCAGATTCAGGATCGTCTTCAGTTACTGCTGCCGTTGTTGTTGTTGTTGTTGTTCTTCTTCTTCTTCTGCTGGTCATAGCTGCTGTGGTTTTCTATAAGCGCAAAGCAGTAATGAAATGTGAGTATTATATACAGCTGATTTAACAAGATGGAAATATTGGAATTGCTTGAGATTTTTTTTTTTCCTAATTAAGCAAAGTCAGCAGTGTTTAACCAAATTTATTGTTGTTCCAATAGGCATCGGGAGACAGCCCAGTGATCTGGTAAGATGATGTCTGCAACTGTAAATTTATGATGTTCTGGTGCTTATGGTTTCATTCTCGTTCAGTTATTAAGTTGGACAAAACGGTTCCTTACACTGCTTGATACTGCAAACTTCTATTTCTTATTTTAATTTATTATCATAATCATAAACAAACTTGTTCTACTAGGTATTTATAGTAGCTAATTAATCAGAAATCTTGCATGTTCACAGTAAATAGTATCTTAAACACAATAAAAAAAACTTCACAATGAACTAAATAACAAACAACATAAAAACAAAAATATCAGCTTTATATCTAGTTTATACCTAGTAGTTTGTGTATTTCGAACATCAATCCTGTTCATGTGTTTTTGTTTTTTTTTTGGACCTCCTGTGAATCTGTCTCTCTTACAGGTGGACTCATCACTTGAGCTGAGAAACAGTCTAATGCAGACTCCAAATGGGACCTCGCCAGGGGCAGCTGTGGCCCAAAGGTCGCAGGTTCAAGTCTAAGTGCCGGAAGGAGGGGAGAGTGAATGAACAGTACTCTCATTGAGTGAATGAGACACCATTTTAACATTATTTCATATTTTATTAAGAGGAAAAATTAAGATAAGATGGGAAATTAGAGCTCATTGCTTACAGAAATGGTGTCACAAGATTTCAGTAGTTGGTATCATAAATGGGGATTTCACCTTGGCATCTTTATGACACTATTTACACTATTATTTAACAACACTAGAACATTACTTTAAACTGATGTTTTCAGCAGGGATCCTTGAGAAATCAAACATTTCACTGACATTTTGTGTTTTTGTTAGCTTTGCTAACCAGATTTTGATTTGGTTAGCAAAGCTTTATGGTTATAGTCAGAAAAAAGAAGAAAAAAAAAGTTTTATTTTTTTCTTTTTTTAAAATTAAAGTATAAGGCATTTATGGCTAATATAGTATGACACAGTGAAGCTTATTTATAATAATAATAATAAAAAAAAAATCTGATTTAAAAAAACAAACAAAAAAAAGTCTGGATAATCAAGTAAACATAAGTTGCTTAAGTGTTGATCTTCATATATTGTTAACAGTATTAAAGTTACTGTTTTGTCCAAAAAAAAAAAAATTAGTAATGGTTTGACAGGAAAAGACACATCAAACATGACCTAAAGGTAGACATTTGTACAAGTCTAAACTATTTTTATCAGGTTGATTATTTAAATGCTTTAGAAATGTGTGCAATTTGCTACAGGCTTTATAAGGTTAACAACAGCACTGGATAGAAGTAGCAATTTTGTATTTTATGTTCTGACTTTTACTGACAGCTAAGTAATGTTTTATTACAATTAAGCATCTTAAGGGTGTTTTAAGTACATTTCACAAATGTGTTTACTTAAAAAACAATATTTGTTTGTTTTTATTATATATATATATATATGTATGTATATGTGTGTGTGTGTGTGTGTGTGTGTGTGTGTGTGTGTATATAAATAATTTTATTACAATTAAGCATCTTAAGGGTGTTTTAAGTACATTTCACAAATGTGTTTACTTAAAACAATGTTTTATATATATGTGTATATATGTGTGTATAATGTTTTATTACAATTAAGCATCTTAAAGGGTGTTTTAAGTACGTTTCACAAATGTGTTTACTTATAAAACAATATTTGTTTACAATTTTCTTATACATTTTCTTATTTTTAATTATTTGCTTTATAGGCTTTTTTTTTTTTTTTGCATTCTTTAACTTGCTATAGCTATAAAGATGCCTTAAAGTTGAACTTATATAGACACTTTTCTGTGCATGGAAATGAAAAGGTTTCTGTGCTTATATAAATGCAATTAAAAACAGATCACTTAACTGCTGTACTGAGCTTGAGTTTATGAAATTTGCTATCAGACATTTACTATGAGAAATAACTAAACTAAGCTACACTGAATTTAGAGTGATACATTTTGAAGCATCATTTTAACACTTTCTGATGCATTAAGTGTTCACCTTTAACATTTTAGCAATTCTGAATGAATCAGATATTTTTGGATGAGCACCATGGTGGTCTTTAGACATACATGCTATGTAGACTTCCACAGACTAGTGTAAATTGTTAATAAGTGCTATTGAAATGACCTTGACGAAACCACTACTTTTTAAACACATTTTTCTCAACACACTGCAAATCATATTAAGATCATGTTAGGTGTTACATCATTAAAGCTAGCCTACATTTATTCTTAAAATATTTTCCAGTCATTGACAGACAAATGTGGTTGAAGAACTTGTAGGATCTTTGTAAATATCTCAGATCTCAGTTTTGTTCCAAGTTCCCTTTTACAAATCTTGATGATGCTATACATGAAGGAGACTGAAGTGATGGGAGATGTTGTTTTATGTAGGCTATGGAATTCATGAACACTTAAAAAAATAGCACTTTGGTTGAACATGATTTAATCGTGGACAGTGGTTCCACATGATTGCACCACATTATCTTAACAACACTGGATGTTAAACCAGCTTGAAATATTTGTGTTTATTATACATGAACAGATGACATTGAGTAAACATGATTTAAATACTTATTTTTAAATTGAATTAATGGTTTTTATTGAACTTCAATTAATCATGCCATCTTAAATTTAATCCTTGATGTTAAGCTGATATGTTTACATCACTTTTAATGAATCCCATTTAGTCAAGTTACTACTTTGCTATAAAATAATGAATATCACCTGTTTTTTCCCCATACTTCAATGACTACAGAGGCAGCAAATATGTAATAAATCCTTTTTACTAGGGGACAGCTTAAGCAGGTGTCACACTTTCAAAAACATTTCAAACTCTTAAAACACATTAAGCCTGAATTTTTGACAATGTATATAAAACAAATGTGTACAGAAATGTTTTCCTTTACAATGCAAAATGAAATAACAGGTTCACATTCCCACATGTACAACCCATTAATAATAGTAATAAAAAAAAAAAAAAACTTAGCAAAGTGTGTTAGCTTTTAATGCATTTCACAACAAGAAAGTAACATCTGCAATTCCAAAGTAAAAAACAAACAAAAAACAAAAAAGGGTTATTTTTCTTCATCAGCCCTCCACTGAAGTGCAAAACTTTATCAAACTGCTTGTGTCCTTTAAGCGGTCTGTAAATCTATTTCAATTCCAAAATGTGCTTGGATAATTTTTGTAAAGGAAATGCAAACACAGCGTGACACAATGTGTGCTATGTGGAACATCTTTGAAAACTATTTAAAATACATTGTCATTCAAACATCTTTCCTTCAAGAACAGTCAGAAGCCATTAAAACCATCATTTAAATAATAAAAAGTGTTTAAAAGGACAAGTTTGACAAAAAAAAAATAAAAAATAAATAGTCACCATTAACTAACCCATGAGTCATTGAAACCCTTAATGGTTTGCCTTGGCCTTCTGACTTAATTGGGGGAGTTAAGGACAAATGTAATTTTTAGGAAACTATTCCTCTTCACATACTGTATGCCCTGATGTACAAAAAAAAAAAAAAAAAAGGCAAATCAATAAAGGCATTAAAAATGTGTGAACATGAAGCATGAACATGTTTTGACTATTTGACACTAAAACCATTATAGTTTCAAGGTAAAGATCAATATGTTCATCAGTCCTTTAATGAAGTGTAAAAAGCTTGGTCTTGAGCGCTTGAACTTTGGTGGAGAGTTTGTGTCCATCAAGCTCCAGGAACACTTTTTGCAGCAGTTCAAAGGTGTATCGAAGCTCCTTCGGATAACTTAGATTTAGGGCATATATTAGCCCAATCAGCAATGCAACACCATTAGCTCCTTCAAGAACTACTCCAACATCCGCAGGTTCATCACCAACTTCACAACCTTCACATCTGATGACAAAAACGCCTATCACCATTTCTTTGAGTGCAGCTTCAGCATCGGAAAAATCTGCATCCTATAAAACAGAACAAAGTACATTAATAATAATGTACTATAAAATGTATTGTTATACAAATCTCTTAAACTAACAAACGTGCAAACTTGGACATACCTTTTCGTTTGATGTATAATTCAGTTGATGGCGCGGTGATCTCTTTCAGGCATAAAACCGTGGATTCTGTCATAAATTCATCCGTATTAGTCGACATAATAACACAGTTGGCTAAAATTGTTTCTAATTAGACTGATGCAAATGGATACATGAGTTAACAGTTACCTGTTCGTTTGCTGTTTAATAGTTTATGGCCCGGCCATCTCAATTAGGGTTACAATCGTGCATTCTGTCATAATAACACACTAGTATCAACCGACATCATAAAACAGTTTGATAATATTGTTTCTAATAACAGTGATGGAAATGGATGAACATGTAACTGTTCGTTTTAAGCTTATTTCCAGTTAATAGCGCGGCGACCTATTAACGCATTTTATGAATGTTGCCGCCAGGATATGCAAATTGCATCACAGCAAATTTCCGCTTCCTTTAGGTTGAGAATGTCGTTTATTTTCAGGCTGTTTAGACATTCAGTCCGACTGACTTTATAAAAACACACATTTTATACGTGCGATTGACTTTTATTAAACATTATTTATATCAGTCTGATTGATTATCTAGTTTCTTCTTCTTCTTTTTCTTCTTCTATGGATTTACTGGCGGGTCGCATACCAACTTTTTAGGTGCATACCGCCACCTCCTGTGCTGGAGTGTGAAGTGATTTCAGACTAGGTGTATATTGTGACGTCAATATTAAATTTTTAAGTCCACTATTCCAAATGAATTGTACAATTTTCTTTATTATTTTACCAGATCCTTGTTAAGTGTTTAATATGTTGCATACAGAGAATTCATTGCTTCCTAAGTTCTGTAATTCTCTTCTAGTTTCTTCTTTCAAAATAAAAGTGTTTAAATTAGTAAGTATGAATACTTTTATGTGCTTTATTTTTCAAAACTTAGAAAGTAGACATTAGACCAAATAAATATGAACAACAGTAAAGGCCTTAATTTTTTTAAACCAAATTTTTATTTATGTTGCTTTGCACTAAAGGTGCACAATAAATGTTGATTATTAAACTCCACATTAGCTTTATTTTGTCACTAGACATACTAATAGGCTAATGTGTGCTTCAGTCGACACAAACCAAATACCCTTTAAATGGATATAATGCATTGTCTTTCAAATAACAGCAATTTAAGACAAATAACAAACTTAAAAACACCAATAACCATTTAATTGCACTTCTATAATTATAGTCAAGCTATAAATTAATAAACAAAAATATTTAAAATAAAGCATAAATATTATGTAAGTTATTATATATATATTTTTTTAATTCAGTCATAACAGTTTGACTGAGCTAAGTGATTGAAACATGTACTTTTAAAATGAAAAATTTATGTTAAACCAACGCGTGACAGTTTTAAGTCAGGTTAACATGACAATCATGTTGAAATGAAAAATGGCCACAATGGCATTAATTCAACATGAATTGTTTAGGTAAAGTGAACAGAACTGAAAAATCATTTTTTTGAGCGGATCATGTTCATGGATGAGGTTATGATGTATTTATTTTTTTACCTGTACCTTCCACAGTTATTCAAACTGCGAATAAATTATACAGTAAACGCGCGTAAAGAACAAAAAAAAAAAAACTTCCTTGAAGGTTCTGAGTGTGATTGATTATATTGTGCAACACTGTAAAAATGCGTAAGAAGAATCATGGTGCAACACTGAGCAGATCTTAATTTAATGCTGCAGTCAAGATTTTAAATTTTGTTGTATTCACGACAGTCATAATGGATTTACTTTAACTGTACAGCAGCACACTGATTATCTCATCATCACGGCACCTGTTGGTGGGATATATTAGCAAGTTAACATTTTGTTCTCAAAGCTGATGTGTTAGAAGCAGAAAAAAATGGGAATGTGTGAGGATTTGAGTGAGTTTGACAGTGGCCAAGTTGTTATGTCTAGACGACTGATTCAGAGCATCTTCAAAACTGCTTTTGTAGGGTGTTCCAGGCCTGCAGTGGTCAGAATCTATCAAAAGTGGTACAAGAAAGAAACAGGGGTAACCCGGCAACAGAGTCATGGGCAGCCAAGGCTCATTGATTCACGTGGGGAGCGAAGGCTGGACCCCATGGTCCGATCCAACAGATAAGCTACTGTAGCACAAATTGCTCAAAAGTTAATGCTGGTTCTGATGGAAAGGTGTCAGAATACACAGAGCATCTCAGTTTGTTTTAAATGGGTTATATGATGTTGCTAAAAAGAACATTAATTTGTGTATTTGGTATAATGCCGTTCCCTGGCCTGTTGAGACAAAAACACTAAAACCCATTTTAAACGAGGCATTTGTTGCTTCCAGTGAGGACCTAATTACAGATTATAATGATTCTGTCTTTTTATCCACTGCATTGCAGATGGACAAAACCATGTCTGCATGTTCTGGAACAGTGCTGTAAACATGAAGGTGTGGCTGATTCTTACTTTTTATAAAAAATATCTCTTTGGGTTTGAGACTTTAATCTTTGCATCTTCACAGATCTAATATATGCACAAACAGCTTGTAACACTCCAAAGACAATAGAAACCATGAAATCGCATCATAAGACACCTTTAATACAAAATGCAGCTGCACAAATTGTTTATCAATTTTCACAGGCTATCAATAGCTGCTCGCATAAAATTCAAAGCATCAAAGTTTGTCTACAAAACCACCACTGGCTCTGTTACCCTTAACCTAAATTCACTACTTCAGACTAATGTGCCCTCTTGAAGCTTGGGTTCTGAAAGTGAACGGTGAATTATTGTGCCATCCCAAAGACTTGTACATTAACTGTTCCCTCCTGATGGAATGACCTGCCCAACTCAATACGAGCAGTTTTTAGCCATGTTCAAGATCGTCTATTATCCTCATTTGTATGTCACTTTGGATAAATGACTAAACGTAAAAGGGGGACCGACATTTTCATTACATATTCAACTTAGGGTGAGAATGTGAGAAATGTGTCATTTGCGCAAGTCTCATTCTGAATGCATGAGAGTTAGCAGCTGTGCTGCAATTTTAACAACATACACCAGTGAAATACCGAAGAGATGTAGAGCAGACATTAAGTCGTGAGCATCATATGAGCAGGAATGGAAAAAATACCTTTTAACCACACGCTGCTGACACAGGCACAACTTTCACACATCAGACACACACTCACAAACTGACATCAACCACAAACGTCCAGCAGCAGATGCTAATTCAGAAGCTGTTTAGCCACCCGTCAGATCCAACTACTTTTATGTACAGATGTAAATAATTAACAAAGTAGACCACAGCTTTTGATGAGTATTTTGCATCTGTGTTTGTATTTACAGATATGGCATATGGTAATTTCATGCCAACTTTTAAGTCAAACAGTGAAAATGCTCCAATGGGCCACACAATACAGATACTTTTTAGGAGGCCATTTCATTAAACCATCTTTAAGCATATCAAGCCCCCCAGAATGACCCTACTGAATGTGATTTCCTCTTGGCTGAATGGTATTTAGAAAAGGTTAAAGTTGGGTCATCTCATGGTGATAGTTCCATACTCTACGTGATCCTCCTGTTTAACTTTCTGTAAAACAATGCATAACAAAAGAAATAATGTTTAAATATAGCAATAAGTTTATCCTGAAAATCACTAAAATTCAATATGATTAACATTGTTATTTAGGGGGAAAAAAATATCTGTATGATTTTGGTGTTGGTTCTGAAATAACTGTGCTAACTACAGCACTGGCAACATTTTTTTTCTTATTTTGTCATAACATACATGACAATTATAATGATAATCGTAATATTAGTAATGATCTAAAGGCCTAAATGAAATTGTATTTAGCATGCTAACATGCCCTATTTATCTTTAGTTTATTAAGTTTAACAAAACATATTTGTTCAAACTGACTTTTTCTACACTGAAAAAAGTTTTTCAAAAAGGTCCTCATCCAATTAATACTTTACCTTTCAATTCAGTTTACAATTTTTTTGTTTTATTTTTCAAGTAATTCAAGTAAGTATTCAAAACATTGTTAAATATAAATATTTTTCATTAAGTGCTCAACTAAGTATGTAAAATGTATGTAAAATGACGAATGTAAAATGTCAAGGTTAAGTTAATTAACTCAAAATTATTAATGTATCTCCTCAATGCATGTTCAAGCAGTCTTAACTGAAAATATCTTTTAATGACACATCTTAAAATATGTCAGTGCCATTTTCTTGTCTCAAAATGCACACCAGTAAAGTTTTTAAAACATTTTTATAAACATTATTTAAATATCCTAATTTAACTAAGGCCTAGTCCTGACTTAAGCTAAGCCCTGTCTGTGAAACTCTGTCTCTATGTTCAAACATGCAGAATTTATACAAGAACGGAACAATTTCCTTGTTTACATCAGACATGTATATACATTTAAGTCACTTTATGCACAAAAACTGTACACTTGCGCCAAATTCATACCAAAACTCCAGATCAGCTGTATGTCGTGGATTAACTGAGACCTGGGGGCTGTTTCATAAAACAGGTTTACCAAATAAGCCAGGCTTATTTCAGTTAGTCTGACTTATTGTCACTTGATTTGGTTTCAGAAAGCAAATTTACCATAGCTCAAGCTCAGTAACTCTGGCAACTTATGCTGGGAAACTAACCTGGTCCAGAGCAGGCTAACTGTCAGGCTAAGTTCCTGTAACATTGATGAATAGGAACGCATTGATATTACCACTGACTCTCTCACAAAAAATTATCTGACTTTATTACCAGTCCAAAAATAAAAGTATACAAAAAATGCAACTTAAATAAATCCAATAAATAAAAATATAGACTACAACTGACTGTATTCAATGTATTGTGTGCCATGTCCGCTATGCACTGGGGAAAACACAATGTCTTAAATGCATTAAACAATACAAATATATTGCTGTTTGCCATGGTGTATCGATTTGATCTATGATCGACATAAGGGCTGACATTATTTTGACTCACTGAATCTGGATCGATTTAGTGAGATTGCGTGAACTTAAATTGTCGTTTATTAAACCGCTTTAGTCCTGATCGATTTGTTAGGTTATTTCAAGTCAGGTTTTAGGCTTTTATCCCTGCTTTTCTTAGCGTCTTTTATGAAACAGCCCCCTGTTCTGACTCTGAGGATGATCACTTTATTGACTAGCACACTGCACAATTAAATGCAAACCATTAAGTCAGATGCCCTAATAAAGACTAACTTGCTCTTTTATGAACATTTGCTCTTCACAGAAAAGTTGTCAGTGACAAGCCTGACATCACCCAGATGATAATTCAAAGGCCAGCTCTTTTTACAGTAAACCAGGTATGTAAGTGCATTCATCCCATGTTGTAATTGCCATAATTACAAGATTCTAACTTGGGAAAAGTGTTCATGTCCTTGTAGAACTCATAATTATCATCTGGAAACTGGGAATTTTCTGAGAGCTTCTATTTGTACCACATGACCACTGTATCTGTCACGAATCTGGTCGGTGTCCTGTTCTCCGCTCACCACCAGATGTCACTCTCACCTCACCTACACACTCTGACTGTTGCACTACACCCCAGACTACGTTCCCCATCAGCCATTGCTCTTCTCCCGCGTCCAATCAGAGACAGTATAAAAGCCCCGGTCCTCCCACTTGCAAACAATGGATTGTTAGATTGTATCGTTGTATTGGTAGTTTCTTGTTTCGAGTTCCTAGTCCCCAGTGTTTTGTTTGTCCCGCCTGGTTTTCTCGTTTTGAATGTCTAGCCTCCTGCCTTTTTGACTATCGCTTCAACTGCCTGTGATACACCTGTCTGCTCCTGTCTCGACCCTGCCTGCCCGACTATGTATCTGTCTCGTCCCAATAAAAGCTCGCACATGGATCCGCTCGCCTCTCATTCACTCCTGGTTACAGTATCTGACTGCTGCAGATGAATTTAGGCATTGATAGCCATAGAAACACACAAGCACATGAACAGTTCCAAGTAGAACATGGTGTGAACGCAGCACATGATCTTAAGTATTTGACAACAACATTATCTAACTGACTTGATAATGTCTTTGTCAATCTGTATCTTCCTCTGTTAGGATGCAGCTGACAAGACAGACTCCAGTACGAATCCTCAGCTTTGATCAAGAAAGTCCACAGCTCAAAACCCTAGAGTAACATCTAGAGTGGAAATCTAAAAAATCTAAAAAAAAAAAATCTAAAAAAAAAAAATAATTTAAATTAATTGACTTTCTATATATATATATATATACTTTGTGTCAAGTTTTATAAAATAGTTTTCATAGACAGAAAATATTGTTTAGGGCAAGTTATTTATTTTTCATTGGCTTAAATTATAAAATATAGATGTGAACCATGTGGCATTACAAATTTAAGAATCTGTTTAAAATATGCTGATCCTATGTTCTGACATAGCATCACATGAAAAACTAAGGTGAAGTACATTCTATTTAGCATTTAAGGTAAATATGATGACATCAGACAAATGATTCTCTCAAGCAAAGTTTGTAGCAAGAGGTTCCTGCCAGTTCCTAAACATCTGGCAGGTTTCCCAAGTTAAGTGTGAATTCTAAGCTCAAGGTACAACTGTGCCTTTTGTTTAGCACCTATGCATTTGAATGACACTTGTATGCTAAATAGATCAAAGCTGGGAAAATTATTTTACTGGGCTGATTTCCTGTACCGCATTTGTATGCTTTGTTTAGATCGATTCCACCTCTATGTACTCCTCCCCCTTGAAACATATATACTCTACTGTGCTGAACTTTTGTCAGACGACTTTAGATGACTGCAGCGACACACAGCTAGTAGCTGAATAAAGAGAAACTTATTCTTCAAGATATACAAACGTCTCTTGGTTTCTAAGAAAAAGTTTACAACAATCATTACCCTAAGTTTTTTTTCTTCAGGTGTATTAAAACATTTTTACAGTGCATTCTTGTTGTGAAATCACTGTTTAATTTATTCAGTCATTTTAGATTTAAGTTTAGAGATCCTACACTTTTTCAGTGTTGCCCAGTTCTACTTCAAATTACTAATTACTTGCTAAAATGTAATCTGTCATGTGAAATAGCACAATGTGACATAATCAGTAAAATAAAGATTTTTTTAGTTGTATGCTGTAAAAGATTTTCAAGGTCAAACCACAGCATTTTATGTTCACTTGCTATTTGAAAAGGTCAGTGTCTTTTAACATTGTCACTTAAGTTGAACCAATGTAAAAAAATTCAATCCAACAATCAACATAAAACCACTTAAATTGTAGTGGCAGAGGCCATGTTGTGTGGATTTGAGGCTCCAGTGTTTTCAGCAAAACATATGAACAGTGATGTCTAGAACTGACACAAGTTAATACGGCATCAGTGGCTCATGTTGAGCACTGGAAATATGAACAAATATCCTATAAACATACCCTTTAAATCTATACTCTGTCTGTTACAATGGTGCAGTGAGTGTCATGAGTATTGTGGGATATGAGTCATTGTTTCTCGCATTAAACAATCTTATGGCCTTTATAAATATCTGATATTGTGCTGTTGTGTGTGTGATGAATAGAAGTTGTTATGACTAAATACCAGTGCACACACAAATGTGCTGAAATGATACTAAGATATAAAAATTATCTTACCAATTTGTATGTGTTTCTTTTGTAGAATGTGGGCTCAGCATAAGTGATCTCTTCTTCAGCAGTCTCAACTGTATGAACAATAAAAGATATCCTAAAGCAACAAAACTCAATCTGTTTCTTTATAATTTGTTTTATTATTAAGACTGTCAAAGTTGAAGCATTAATGCACAGTGAAATGTTAAATGCTGCAAACGGCATTAGCATATTAAAATTTATGTTGTAAGTTTTCTGACACACACACACACACACGTTTGTTTTTGTGAATTGTGGGGACTTTCCATAGACTTCTATAGATTTTATACTGACCAAACGATATTGTCTATTCCCTAACCCAACCCTAACCTTAAACCTAGCCCTCACAGAAAACATGTTTGCTACATTTGGTCCCCACAATGTAGCAAAAACAAGAACACACACAAACACACACACACACACAATGTTTATCATTAATTTGGCGTGACAATTTTTACACATAAATGATAAATCAAACCCAGACAGAATGTTTGAGTAATTTGCATTCCTTGTATGGCATAGTGTATATGGTAATAGTGTGTGTGTGTGTGTGTGTGTGTGTGTGTGCGTGCATATATATCCTTGTTCATAGAGATTTTAAAATGAACATTTAAATTGATTTGGTGTTTGACAAGATTGCACTCACAACTACACATTTATTATAATTATTATTATTATTATTATTATTAATAATAATAATAATATTTATTTATTTATTTATTTATTTATTTATTTATTTATTTATTTATTTATTTATTTATTTATTTATTTATTTCATAAAGAAACTTAAGGACATTAACTACAGAAATAAACAGAATGAATTAATGGTAATTAGGGCTATCAACTGACTAAACAATTCAGATTATATTTTCAAAGTATTATTTATTGGATAAAAGTGGTAACACTTGCCTTCTTGATCAGTTTTTCTGTGCTTCCTGCAGATGCAGAAGATCACGACTGCAGCTACAATCAACAGAGATACAGCAGCAGCAACAGAGATCAACACTATCAGAGACACAGAGCCTTCTGGAGGACCTGAAATAATGTGTAATGTGATGATTAAGAGAGACATTATTGTGAGTAAACATGTACATAAACAGTAATATGAGCACTGCGGTACCTGCACATGTGTGACAGAGTTCACTGATGTCCAGATGTGTGGTCTGGTTGCTGATGGGATTGTTGATCACACAGCTGTATGTGTTTTTATCCTGATATTCCACCTCCAGAGGTAGAGAGAGACTGATGCTGAGATCAGACACACTGATGCTGGACAATAAACTGTTTCCTTTGTACCAGGAGAGAGTCACATCACTCACATTCACCACTGAACACAACAATGAACAATTCTGGTGTAATGATGATGATGATGGACAGTTTGAAGAGTTACTGCTGATGACAGGAACAGGCAGACGAGCTGGAAACATAAATATGAATAAATCTAAACACAAATATTTTGCTTCAATGGGTTGAGTACATATTTAGTGTAATGATGAGCATTGAGTGTGTCTGAATTAAACATTTCTGTATGTAAACAATTACAAAAATATGTGACAGACAGAAAAATGGTCTACTTACCATAGACAGAAACACTGAATGTTTTTGATGACAGTTTAGCTGCAATGATCTCTAGTTTATAGAGTCCAGCATGTTTAGTTGTAGTGTTTGTGATGGTCAGAGATCCAGTTTGATTGTCCAGCTTCAGTCTGTCTCTGAATCTCACATCAATATGTGTGGAGAAGTTTCCAGAGACTCTGTTGATTTGAGCTATCAGAGACTTTTCAGCTCCAAAATTCCACATTATTTCATCGTCTTCATGTATTTCGGTAATGTCAGTGTGTAGAGTAAAAGAATCTCCCTCCATCACTGACACTGTCTGTGTTTCATTATTCTCGGCACCAAACACACCTGCAGAAAACAGATTTGTTGGCTGTTGGTTTACAAAGCGTGAAATCAGTTTGTAACATTTAAATTTGAAATAAATAACAGCAGCAGAGACACAACATAAAACAAAAGGTGACATATTAACAGATGTGTCAATCAAATTTTTTCTTTAATGTATTTTCAAATGATCTGCTGTAGAAGAAAATAAATGTGTGAAAGTAGCTATAGTACAACTAAATTAAAGTACAACTTTAAATATAGAGAAAATATTCAATATTTTTATTACATTATTTTCACCTAAAAAAAAAAAAATAATACTGCAGACGTATACATATATATGAAGAGTTCAGATGGAAAACCAGCTAAAAGCCATCACGGTCAAAAATGAGATAATAATACTGAGTGAATGCTCTTGACACATATTATACGTCCATCAAATACTTTTACCTCAAACTCGCTAAAATTCCAGCCTCAGCCTAATCAGAAGTACTGGTTCTTACATAGAAACCTGTACATCTGAGCCTGATGAAAATGCATTTTTTAAAGAAAGATGTCAGATGGATTTAGCTGGTTCTGCATCTGAACTCTTCATATATATATATACAATGCAATAAAATGCAATTGTAACTTACCAATCAGATGACAGCAGCACAACCAGAACAAAATAAGCATGTGAAACATTTTTTTTAGTTGTGCAGTGAAGACATTTCGCGGATAACACTGAAACTGATTAAAACAAACGCAACAGAACTGTTGATCTTGCGTATGAATCCTCCCCCAAAAGAATATGACACCTCTCCCAATGCACATGCTTATGTTTTCTGTACACAGGTTATAAATGTAGATTTCAGATGCAGATGTTCAGATTTTTTATCAGGCTCCTATATTTATGTTCAGTTATTTCACTTTAATTGCATAGAAAAGGACCTATACATTGCCATTAGAGTGAAATAACTGCACCTAAACATAGGAGCCTGATAAAATTTCTAATTTTAGATGAAAATTTCAGATAGAACTTAGAGGCTTTTGCATCCAAACTCTTCATATAGTTATATACAGTCTAATTAAGACTTTTATTGTTAATTGTTAACATTCACATTCATGATTTAACACTGATAGTTTTTAAAAGGTAGTTGTCTGACAGTTGCATATTTAATCTAAGAAAAAATATTGTGTAAATATTAGATAAACTACATTTTATGATACAGTAAAATCTAACCAAACTCTAGTAGTTGTGTATATTTATTCACATCTTAATTTAAGTGTATGGAAAAAGTACACAGTTAAAACAGTGCTTCTCACAGTACTGACGTTACTGAGGTTGTCTTTTGAGTCAAACTGAGAGCTGCTGTGGTGTTTTTTTTTTAGAAGTGTGGTTTGATCTGTTGGGTGGACAAACATCTTGTATGAGCATTCAGGAGCTTGTATGTTTAGTTTGTAGGTGAAGGGGCTTCTTCTTTTCCTGCTGCTTTAAGCAGCTTTTTAAGACGCTTTAATCTGCAGAAACAATAAACCATGATAAGAAACTGTGACACAAGTGGAGTAAAGCAAAAGCAACACAACAATCATATTTAATAAATATTACAAGTGTATGCACATATTAAAAAAAAAAAAAAAAAGAAGAGGGAAAAAAAGAAAGAAATGAAAACAAACAAACAAAAAGCATTTCTGATTCTAAATGTAGTACTTGGCTTCCACTGCTTTGTCACAGGTGAAAGTTTGTCAACAGCTCCCCTTATGCATTTTGTGGTGAAATATCTGAATGCTGTATAGTAAGCTGCAGTAAGAAACAATGTGAAACGCACACACATGCACACACGTTTATTTTTGTGAATTGTAGGGACTTTAGATAGACTTCTATAGTTTTTATACTGACCAAATGATATTGTTTATCCCTTAACCCAACCCTAACCCTAAACCTACCCCTTATAGAAAACCTGTTTGCATTTATACATTTTCAGATAAACACCATCTACTATTTTTAATCATTTTTCTCCCATGATTTCAGGTTTTACTATTTTTGTGGGGACGTTTGGTCCCCACAATGTAGCGAGAACAAGTACACACACACACACACGTTTGTTTTTGTGAATTGTGGGGACTTTCCATAGACTTCTATAGATTTTATACTGACCAAACGATATTGTCTATTCCCTAACCCAACCCTAACCCTAAACCTAGCCCTCACAGAAAACATGTTTGCATCGTTACACTTTCAGTGACAGTAATGACGTATTCTTAAAACACCAGATGGCGCCATTTATCAGTTCTAAAAATAAAATCATACAACTGAGGCCCAAGGTAAAACGATGTAAATATGAGTCAAAGACCATTAAAACTGATTATCAGTCAGTCTGTTATTAATGACCGTCTGTCTTTATTACTACAGACGTGGGTCTGTCAACAATATGTGTTTCTGTTGTTCTGCTGGCGACTGTCGCTGATGTGATTTACTAACACTGCATTTACTCTACAAAACACGACAGGAGCATTACGTATTGCATATTGCTGATTTAATTTAAATATTACATTTTAGTTGGCGAAAGGAACCTTTAAAACGGAGGTGGGGAATGTTGATCCTCCAGGGCCGGTGTCCCTGCAAAGTTTAGCTCCAACCCTAATCAAACACCTGAACAAGCTAATCAAGGTCTTCTAGGATACAGGTTGGTATATATATATATTTTTTTTTTTTTTTCAAGGTTGAGTTTTTCTTAAACTATGCAGGGGACACCGGTCCACCAGGATCAAGGTTCCCCACCCCTGCTTTAAAAGATACATACATGTGTTTTAGTCTAATGAAGATAAATATCCACAAACATAAAACTCAATCACAAGTACAGGATGACAAGTGAGACAAATACATGTATTTTATTATAATTAGCTGTAAGCTGTTTTGAACTCTTCTTCAAATAGGCTTCAGCACAGAAGCCAGGCTTTTTAGTGGTTTCTTATATCTGTGTTTTCTACTTTGGACACTAGAGAGCGATGATGTGCTTGTGCTACATTTGCCAACATATCCAATCCAGAACATCATAGTGTGTTTGTGATACTGTAATCACTATACAATGCAGCTGATATCCACTTCAGTTTCCTGAAAGGAAAACATGAACAGTTTCCGTATTTTTCTAGGTTTTGTGATATTGGGAACCACAAAATGAAAGTAACATTTTATACATCACAATAACAGCAAAAAGATTTGATACAAACAGTGAAAACAAAACAGAGACAGCCTAATAGAAAACTAGTCAGTGTCCAGTATTTCACATCAATTCCAGTAGATACAGTATTTGGTCATAGTTTTTTGGGGACGTTTTCATAAACAGCATTCGACTTTGATTTCTGCAAGGAAACACAAAATCAGTCAGGTATCTGAAGACAGTTTTTCTTCAAATCATCTTAGAATGGAAATTTACTGCAAATCAATTTCACTGTGTTGAGCAGAAAAAAGGTTTTATAGTGTATTTAATTTGATATTTCTGAATGTCTCTTGATTATTTTACAACGTACTTTGTTGAGTCATCAACAAAGAAGCACAAAAAGAGCATCTAGAAAAAAATTAATTGATTTGAAATGTCTATTTTCATCTGCTAATCTTCAGTGTTTGCACCTTCATTGTCACCATTTGCACTTAGATCTGTTGCAACGCTGTCCCATATCAATGGGAATCGGTAATTTGTTCAAATGAATGACGTCCAATTGCTTCACTGATTATCAATATAAAGACATGTTTCTCATGAAGTCTTCTCAACCACAGCAGACACATAAGTCTCTTGTGTTATCTCACAGAGGATAAAATCAGTTTGACCATAATGTTTTATGTCAGGTGTGTGACCAGTGTGAAGAATAGAAAGAAACCCATGGTGGTAGGCAGAATGCTGGGGACTGACAATCACCTTAAATATATATTTTTTAAAAAATGCACTGAATGTAAATGGATGTGACAGAGGAATTGTTGCAAATCCAAAATTGCTGTTTGTCTCAGAATTAGCACAGGTGTGTGAAGTCATAAATGGAATGGAGATTGAGAAAACTGCAATACTTTTTCTGTGTTAATACAAAAAAAAAAAAAATATTCATGCAAATAAACATTTTTGGCTCTGCAAAAATGAAAATAACCCTGAAAAATGTATTTACTGTATATTAATACATACACTAAGGTGCAAACACTAAATGCACTTAATGTAAACTGGTTACAAGCATGCTTAAAAATGCTGTCATGAAAGTTCTTACCTTTTTTTGTCTTCTTGTTTTACACAATGCTGAATCAATTCTGTCATTGTTCGAGGTCTCACCTGCATTAACATTAATCACAGATGTGTTGAAACAACAAAGCTTCCATACTTGTATAGTAATCTGTATATCTGATTTAAATGAATTAATGCTAGTTGTAGTTAACAATTGAATTCCTGACCTGTTTTTCTACATTTTCTGCAGATGCCACATAACACAACAACAGCTACAATCAACAGAGATCCAGCAGCAGAGATCAGTACTATGTAAAACAAGGGTACGCCTTGATCTGTAATGGTTAAAATGATTCTGTCAGTCTAATGTCAAACAACACTGAAATCTCAGTGATAGTTATTTTTGAGTGAAAAATACAGATGAGCTCAGGAAAAAAAAATTATTAATATTACTGCTGACATACCTGGACAGAGCTCAGTAATGTCCAGATGTGTGGTCTGGTTGCTGATGGGATTGTTGATCACACAGCTGTAGGTGTTGTTATCCTGATATTTCACCTCCAGAGGTAGAGAGAGACTGATGCTGAGATCAGACACACTGATGCTGGACAATAAACTGTTTCCTTTGTACCAGGAGAGAGTCACATTACTCACATTCACCACTGAACACAACAATGAACAATTCTGCTGTGATGAAGATGATGAAAGATTTTGTGAAAAATCTCTGCTGAGGTTAGGAGCGGGCAGACGAGCTGAAAAATGTGAGAGAATAGACAGAAAATAAAACTGAACAACAATATTTTTGGTGTAGTGTGTTGACAGTCAATGAGTGTTTCTGTAATCTCAAACCATAAAATGCTAAAACGTTTCAGTATGTAAACAAAAAAGATTAATCAGATTCAATAAGATTACAGTCTTAAAAAAGAATAATCAGATGTCTAGATAAATTATCCTATGGATGATCAGTAATATTTGCCATTCTAACCTAAAGTTGAAGTCATAACTTAACAAGCAGACTACATATGAAGAGTTCAGATGCAAAACCAGCTAAAAGCCATTTCGGTCAAAAATTAGATAATGATACTCTTGACACATATTATACGTCCATCAAATACTTTTTCTTCAAACTTGCTGAAATTCCAGCCTCAGCCCAATCAGAAGTACCAGTACTTACATAGAAACCTATACATTTGAGCCTGATAAAAATGCATTTTTTAAAGAAAGACGTCAGATGGATTTAGCTGGTTTTGCATCTGAACTCTTAATATAAGCTTTACAGTGTCTGCTTTTAAATCGTTAAAAAAGTTGACCCAAAAGTTGTCATTGTAAGTGCCTCACCAAAAATTATTTTTATTTTATTTTATTTTATTTTTTTTAAGAAAACATGGGACATCTCAATTATGTTTGTAATCAACCTTATGCCACAAAATGTGTCAAATAAGCATAAAACAAGAATATCTACTCACCATAGACGGAAACACTGAATTTTTTTGATGACAACTTATCTCCACTTATCTGTAATTCATAAAGTCCGTCATGTTCAGTTGCGACATTTGTGATGGTCAGAGATGCAGTGTGTTTGTCCAGCTTTAGTCTGTCTCTAAATCTCCCATCTGGACCATCAAATGTGGAGAAGATTTGGTCCTCTTTACTGATTTCAGCTATGAGAGAGTCTTTAGATCCAAATTTCCACAGTACATCATCGTCTTCATGTATTTCAGTAACATCAGTGTTTAGAGTGACAGAATCTCCCTCCATCACTGAAACTGACTCACCAAACACATCTGATGAACAAACTGGAACAGATTTCACAGTTTTGTTGGTTTACAAAGTCTGAAGTCAGTTGTTGTTTTTAAATGTGAGCTGAGAAATGCCTCAAACAGCAACAGAAATGCAAAAGGAAATGCACTGACAACAAATTACAGATTGTTGTGTGAACTATGCAAATTCAACCTTTAAGGTGTTATCTGAATGTAACTTCACATTTAATTTGCAGCTGAGTGAAATGAGAAAGTAATTCTAGATATTTCTGGTAGTTTCACTTTAAATCAGGTTCACTATGAGGAAAAGACCTGAATCTAGAGTAGGCCCCAATATTATCTGTTTTATTTGATTAATCTAGGAAGAAAAGCCAAATGCAAGTTATGTTGCGTTTGTAACTTACCGATCAGATGCCACCAGCACAAGCAGAGCAAAACAAACACACGAAACATTTTCTTCAGTAGTTCAGTGTCTGATCTAAGACTATCTGCTGAAAACACTCGAGCTGTTCATCTGCTTTATGAATCCTCCCACCTAATGGTTTGACCCACCTAATGTACGTGCACACACACTGCATATGCTATATTCTATAGTTCCATATAAATCTTGCTCTTAGTAAGACTTCTAACATTCTTCATTTTTATCACTTAACATTGATGGTTTTAAAAGGAACTGTTAAATCTATAACAGGAGATGAGAATAACATTGTGTGAACACTGAATAGTCAATCAAAATTTAATGTTACATAAACTTATGGATTTTAAAATAGTTTTAGAATCATTCAGCTGTTGTGAGTTGCAAAACAAAATGTATTAATACTATCTCAAATTGCTAGTCATACTGCAGTGTGACACGTGCAGATCATCTTCTGAGTCAAACTGAAACCTGCTGTGGCCTGATTTCTACAGAAACAAGATTTGATCTCTCTGTGGACAAATAGTTCTATAGCTGAGAGTGGCCATTTGGTTTATGTTTGTGTTTAGGGGTGAAGAGCTTCTTCCTGTCATTATGTTATGAACCACACAGTCTGATTTCCTGTGTAAATAAAACTGCTTTACAAATAAAGTTCATCAAAACTGGTTTGTGAAACCGTTAAAGATAATTCACAGTTCAGAGGTATTTTGTACTTCTAACCGTGTTATACTTTTAACTGAGTCTTGCGGTCTGCATCATAACCACACCTGAACATCTGATGCATAAAGCAAACAAAATGGGAAACACGTCAGTAGTTTTACAGCTGTCGTCTAATTTGCTGAGTCTTCTATGTTCTAATTTCCCATTTTGGTGAGCCTGCACATATTCGAACCTTAGTATTTGTTCTTAGCTGACTGGAGTGGCAGTATGATCGTCTGCTGATGTAGCCCATTTGCTTCAAGGGTTGGGGTGTTGAACGTTTAGAGAAGCTCTGCATACCTCACTTATAACATGTGGCTCTTTGATTAGATATCTGCATTATTGAGCAGCTGAATAAAAGCACCTAATAAAGTGCCAGGTGAATGCAGTGTATAGTGCATTATTTAGCTAGGTTTTGTTAAGTCTGTTCTGCAATCTCCCTATTCTTATAGCAGTACTTATTTTATGATCAATTAAATGCTAATGTATTTATTTTTAATTGATCATATTTATCACATCAGGACTGTTGAGCTAAAGCACTGACTGTAGTGGGGAAAGATTAACAACAGCGCCATCTGGTGTAGTTAGGGACTCTGCTGTGGAGTACCATTCATCGTGATATATGGACCCCTCATGAGCGACACATGCGCAGTTCTGTTCTGTCTCAAGAACAATCGCGTCTGTACTGTTGTACGCACACAATGCCCGCAAAATGCGGACGTTTACAACCTGTTTGTGTGTCAGCATCGCAAACTAAACAATTTATTGGTGCCCTCTAAGGCGCTATAGCATATAATGAAAGCATGCAAAGTGCATTTACTTTTGCATGATTTTTTCGATGTTATGTGATTTCAGCTCAGTAATCCACCAGTTCCGCAAACACTCGGGAACATATATCACAATCTTGCCTTGCATACTTTTCACAGCGATGGTTGTCGCCCGGTGTTTTTCGCTCGTGATTTGCATAATGTTGAGGAATGCCTAACCTTTTTAACGCTGAAATGAATTGTTCTACCTATTAGATTCTGTTTTATTAATGTCTACACCTACCCCAACCCTAAACTTAGCCCTTACTATAATACAAAATTGTGCGCATGCACAGTAGCCAGAGCTTTATCCCTTGTAGCCTTTACCGATTTGGTTTGCTCCGCGCTGCCTTCAATCCCATAATGCACCGCCAGAGGGTTTAAACTCAACTTCCATAGGAATAAATTGAAAACGCTTGACCTGCTGCGCTCGCTACGTGCCAGTGACGCGTTTGTAAAGTTATTAATTTCGTAAATCTATCGACTTTTTTTTCATTACATTTGTAACACTATAGGGTACTGTGTTTTACTACCTTGGCATTAATTCACAGAAGAAAAAAAACATACGGAATATGACGACATTCGCTTCCAAACTCCAGCAGTTTACTTTCGGTTTAACTGCTGGCAGTAGAGGCGTTGTTGGTGGCATTTGAGCAACTTCAGCTTTTATTTCCACATAAATTGCATTATCATCTGAGAAGGACAGCGGTGAAATGAATTATTTTTGGATGACAGTTATTTTGCTCGTGACTGGTAAGATATTTTAATATGCTTTCAACACTGCTTCTGATTTTTTAAAAGTTATGGAATCTTCTAACTTTATTCAGCACGTTTCTGGTCCTACGCATACGCTTGATCTAGTTTTATCTCACGGTCTAAACATTGGCACTGTTTGCATTGAAGATATATTTGTTAGAGAAAGATATATTGAAGATATATTTGTTCTCTCTTTCTCTATCCTCCTTCTCCTTTTTTTTTTTTTTTTCTTCTTCTGTTGACTTTCTCCCCAATTTTTATTTTATTTTATTTTATTTTTTTTCTCTCCTGTTTTCTCTGTCCCCCGGTCTTGTCTGTCATAGTATGGTTAAATAAAAAGGTATATAAAATTAAATTAATTAATACATAAAAAAAAGGCTGTGAATGATGATAACATAGCTACACATACACACTGTCATGTGTTATCTGTGTTACTGACAGGCCGGGAAAAAGAAGATATATTTGTTAGTGACCACAAATGTATTTCATTTGATCTTGCTTGATTGATGATCCTCTGCCTGTTAAGCGAGAATTCTGCTCTCGCATGATTAACCAGCTTGCTGTGGAGAACTTCTCAACCGCTTTTGATAAGACAAAATCTAGATGAATCTAGGAGTAAGATGCATACCTGATTTGAGAAAAATACATAGTACGAAGTGTGTCAACACACAAGTTGTACACCCTTAACAGTGAGCAAAATATCTCTGAACTCTTAGGATGGATCTGTTTATCTTTTGGTTTACTTTTTGTGATGATGAGACCATTGTACCAGACACACACAGTGACAGTTCAAATGATACCAAACATGATTATGAAAATCACTTGTATTCATGAAGAACATTATATTATGCTATTGACCATTCTAAGTGAGCTAAGTGAGAAGAGATGGGTGAGGGGAAGTGGATGGAAAGAACAGGTGAAAGGGACTTCTCTCAGTGAGATGTGGAAACATATGTCTGTATCTTAATACACTGTGTGTGTATTGTCTGTCTCAGAAGATCAAAGTGTCTGAGGTTCTGTAAACCTTACAGTCTGTAGCTCGCTCATGTTTTTTTCCATCTCAGGAACATTGCTAAGATTAGATCTATGCTTTCAAAATAAGAGATGGAGATGCTTGTTCATGCCTTTATCTCTTCACGATTGGACTACTGCAATGTTCTCTACACCTGTTTGAACAAATCTACCGTGGATCGACTACAAGTTGTACAGAATGCAGCTACATAGCTTTTGACAAGGACCAGCAGGAGGTCCCATATTATTCCTGTGTTTAAGGCTCGGAGTCCTATTGGTTTTAGAGTGCATTTTAAAATTTTGGTTATTACTTATAGAGCTCTGCATGGTCAGGCACCCGCTTACATCCGGGATTTAAATGCACACTCCCCTGGCCAGTCTCTGAGGTCTTCTGACCAAAATCTCTTACTATTCCTAGAACACGTCTCAAGAGGCAACTGTGCTTTTGTGTTGTGGCTCCAAGGCTCTGGAACTCACTTCCTTTAGCATTAAGAACTATGTGTTATGTAGAATCTTTTAAAAATCACTTAAATACACATCTTTTTGGACAAACTTTTAATTAAATTAATTTGGCTGTTGTTGAATTTTCGTGGTATCTATACAGTTGGTACTTTTTGTTTTGGCTATATTTTATTGTAAAGCACTTTGTGACTCCTCTTTGTCTGTGAAAAGTGCTATATATATAAAAAAAGTAAGTTATTGGACTGAAAATGATCATTTGTTTTAGACACATTTTTGCAAACGTCAAAACTAGGCAGTTGTAATTTATGCACAGCTACCAGGATATAGTTTCAGGAACGTTTTAATAAAATATTTTTTCCCCCCATATTTTGTATCTTTGTTCTATTGTTTTGTATATTTATTTACTTTCTTTTGTATATTTTTGACCCAGAATTGTTATGATGTATTACTATTTTTTTGTGCAGATGCATCTGCTGTAGAGACAGATAGAGTATCAGTGTTTGTGATGGAGGGAGATTCAGTCACTCTACACACTGGTGTTATAAAAACTCAAGTCAACAAAGTGAAATGGTATTATAATGGCGATCGCATCGCTCAAATCACTGGAGATGCTAATAAGACCTGTACAGATGTTCAGTGTAATAATAATAATTTGAGATTCAGAGACAGACTGCATCTGGATCATCAGACTGGATCCCTGACTATCAGAAACATCACAAACACAGACTCTGGACTCTATAACCTACAGATTATCATCACCAGCAGCAACAGAAGTGAAAAGATCTTCAATGTTACCATCCATGGTGAGTAATTTAATGATTTTTTCTAAGAGTTAAAACACATCATTGTGTGTATTTAAGCAGTGGCATTCTAAAGCTCAAAAGTGCCACTTGATAAATGAGAACATACAAGGCTCTTGTGTGTCAGTTAAACTTGTTTAAGCTACTGTAAGTACTTGCTTTTGTATGCATGTTTTTTCATGCTCTGTAGTTTTTGTCTCTTCAGCAAAAAGATCCAGCTGTTGGTTTGCATTTCAGATGTTCCGGCTGCAGAACGAGATGAAATGAAGAGAAAGTCAGTGAACGAGGGAGAATCTGTCACTTTGGATCCTGGTGTCATGAATAACCCAAAAGATTTGATGACGTGGCTTTTTAATGACAGCCCCATCAATGAAATCCCTGAAGAACCTAGTAAGAGCTGTGGAGATGTTGTGTGTAAAGATGGCGCTGGGAGATTCAGACACAAACTAGAGATGATTCAGACTGGATCTCTGATCATCACAAACATCAAAACCACAGACTCTGGACTCTATAATCTACAGATCAACAGCAGCAGATTCAGCATAATGAGGACCTTCAGTGTTAATGTCACTGGTGAGAGTAATGTAGCCATTCAGTGCCTTTACTTTTGAGCAGTTGTAGAATACAGTTCAATATTGTAAAATCATCTCTCTATATTATCATTTTACATGCAAGTTTAAAAAAAAATCCTGGATCTATAAAGTGTAATGTTATAAACATAGATACATGCATAAAATTAGTCAGTTTTTTTGTGCTGCTGTGTTGTTTGAGTCCACAGTGCTGTAATGCAGTTTGAGCTGCTCAAAAACAAATGACCAGATTTATCCATAAAATCAATATTACACAATTAATGATCAAATTATAAGTGTAAATATCAGCGGAAGATATCAGTAGGTGATTATCAGTAAGTGGATTATCAGTCACTCTCTAAGTAATATATATGACTGTCTGTCTTTAGCTGTTCCAGATTCAAATTTGTCCACTGCTGCTGTAGCAGGAATTGTTGTTGGTGCTGCTGTTCTGCTGGTGGCTGTAGCTGTAATTGCTTATGTTGTGTGTAACTCTCGCCACAGTAACAATAAACAAGAGAATGGTGAGTATTTATACGGCTGATTTAGGATGAAAATATGAAATTTATTGTGTGAAAAGTATCATGTAAAAATATGCATTTTTATTCTGATTAACCAAAGTCAATGTGTTTAACTGAGTATGTTATTACTGTTCAAACAGGCAACAAAACCGAGCCCAGATGTGATGAGAAAAATTCTCTATTGACATCCCCTGAAGGGACGTCCACTACTCAAAATGACTCTCAATCAAAGGACACTACCGATGGGACGTCCCCTAATCGCAGTGGCCCTCAGTCGAAGGACACTGCTGATGGGATGTCCCCAAATCAAAATGACTCTCAATTGGAGGACTCTACCGATGGGATGTCCCCTAATCACAATGGTCCTCAATCGAAGGACACTGCTGATGGGATGTGCCCTAATCAAAATGACTCTCAAATGGAGGACTCTACTGATGGGACGTCCCCTAATCACAATGACCCTCAATCGAAGGACACTACCAATGGGACGTCTCATAATCTATCTGGTATTCCATATATAGATGATCCGATTGAGAATGAGGCTGCCAACATAAAGTAACATTATTTATTATTTTAATACTTTCACTAAAAATGATAATGAGGAAAATGTTGAAACTGGAAAAGGAGGATCAGCTGAAGATGTCATTCCTTGTAGCAGGGGTCACCAAACCTGGTCCTGGAGGGCCGGTGTCATGCAGAGTTTAGCTCCAACCCTAATCAAACTTACCTGAACAAGCTAATCAAAGTCCTATTAGGTGTATTTGAAACTTCCAGGCAGGTGTGTTGAGGCATGTTGGAGTTAAACTGTGCAGAACACCCACCCTCCAGGACTGAGTTTGGTGACCACTGATTTAGAGTGTTTGTCTAATGATAACAGATTTCAGTAGTCAGTATACCAGTCAATACCAGTGAAATTTCTTATCAGTATTGATTTCAATAAAACAGCAATAAAGCAAAGCAATACAATAACAGCAATAGAATAAAGAGTGCTGGATGGATTTTATATAGATCTGCTAAAGTGACAAAGATGGGAACAATGAGACATTTTCTGATTCTGATTCTAGTAATTTGACACTGAGACATTTTAATGCACTGATCTGTTCTGACACAACAGTTATTTTGTCCTGTCTGTTTACATAATCTTATCTGTAGTGTATGATTGTGTTTATACAAATACCTCACAAAGACGGGCAACGTTTATTTGACTCCTCACAAATAGTTCCACATGGCAGCTATTATACTGTGAAACACAAGCACTCTTTACAGAGAATGTTAAGTAATATACTAATGAGTGTTTGAAGGCAGCTGTCAATCAGAAACACTTTACTGCTGACAGTGTGGCATCTTCATTAGAAGTGAAGTCATGACGGATTATGAGTGAACAAGCTTTTGTATAGCTCTTGTATATACTTTACATCAACCATTGAATAAATGCCTATTTTGAAGTTGGAGGAGAAAATTCCTGAAATGTTTTCCTCAAAAAAACATAATTTCTTTACGACTCCAGATAGAAAGACATAAACATCTTGGATGACTGGGGGTGAGTGAATTATCTGTAAAATGTTCTGGAAGTGAACTAATCCTTTAAAGTTAAACAGAAAACAAGAACACTGTTTTCTAGAAATATTCTATACTATTTCTGAATGTTTGTGTATGTATGTATGTATGTATGTATGTTAATTTGATAGCAGGTGCCATTAAACAAATGTGATTCACAAATAACCAGAATCTGTCAGGTGGTTAGTGGTAAATACATGCATTATTTTAATACATAGCATGTTAAAAGCAGATTTTAATTTATAGCGCTTTAGTGTCTCAAAATAGCACAGCTGAGTACACTATAGATGTTCTTAAGATTATCTTAAACAAGACTACACTTTAAACCTGTTAGAGCCATAAAGAACATTAAGTAAATTCTAATATTTTTTTATAATATTGTATTATTGGTATTAAGAATGACTGTTATTGTTATTTTATACAGTTTGCATATTCTGTAATATTTGTATTGCATACTTTTCATTGGTTGATATCAGCCTCATACGTAATACGTATACATAAGCGTCCGTTGAACAAGAAGAAGGAAGAGGAAGGGGCCTGGTGTTAGACAGTCTTTTGACCGTTCTTTGAAACCATATTTAATTTGAAGCTTGAATAAGTGTAAATAGTTCTTAAGTTTGATTTTTGATTTTTGTTGCATCCTGACAAACGCCTCAAATCCTTTGTGCCGATCCCCTAAGGAAATGGTGGAGAACCGAAAGGAATAGATCGCCATTACAAAACCCTTAAAATAAATAACATTTCCGCAACCGTTTAACCATTCATGTAATATTTACTTGTTTGCTGTGATGAACAACAGAACCATACAATACACCAAAACGCAACATAATTCAAAATTAAGCGATTTTGTTTGCGCGCTGTACTCAAAGACTGTAAAAAACATGGATGTAGTGTCCGTGACGTCACCCGTAGGTTTCTGAAGAGCATTTTTGAAGCTCTTAGTGGGCGGGGGTCAGCCGTCGCCATCTTGGAATCGTGTCACTGCACGTCACCCCCGGATAATCGAAAATGGGCAAATAGGTGGGACGTGGGTGGAGCTGGTTGCTGAAACCACGCCCGCCTAGCACGACAGTGGTGACAGCAGCGACAATCCACCTGTCACTTAAGTGGCCACGCCCTAAATTATGCAGAACTTTAGGGTTTAATATAAATTAAACGGATGAGTTATAAAAAAAAAAATAACCCCCCTGAGAGTTGACATGAAGGGCAAAATTAGTTATATAGACCAAAACCACGTTTTGAACCAGACTGTAAACATATTTTTTTTCTGCCGCTTGGCTGTACTCCAAATCTTTAAAATCCATACGACTGCAAGGAACGGACCCAAATTCTAGCCTCAAGTTTACTGCTGGAAAATCGAACGGTCATTGGCTCTCGCCTGCATTCAGCACAGATTACGACGTGCAGTGTTTCTGGTGAAGTGCGTTTGAATGATGCGTAATCTGTTTTATTCTCTCTTAAAGACTGTCCTTTGAAAGAAGTTAATGGGATACCAATTAAAGACACTATCACATATCTTGGTAAAATAGTACGCAAAGATTTGAACCAAAGAAATGCATCCCACACAGAAATAACCTATATAAACATATATGTTTTAATATAGGTTTTGATATAGGTTTTTAATATATGTGACATATATCAAAACCTATATTAAAACATATATGTTTATATAGGTTATTTCCGTGTGGGTAAATTCCATAACATGCCAATTACATGTGATACCAATTTCACGTGTTCGCACATAAGTTTTTTGCATTTTTTTTTTAGTTAGTTCTTAGTTATTGCTTTGATAATAGAAAATATGAGCTAGGCATCATGTATGACAGTTGCCAAAGTGAGATATGAGCTAAAATGACCAGATCCTGCCATGAGCTATATAGGAGACATATCTTGTATGTACATATAGGGCTTTTTTGTGGATATAAAGAAGCAATACAGGAGACCTATATGGCCTGTATATGCACCTCAATTTTGCCTATATGTGGCATATATACGCATATATGCAGCATATATATTATCATATATGTGCATATATACTGCATATAGGTTTCATATATGCGCATATATCCTCATATAGGTTCTTTCCATGTGGGATTGAATTATAAGCCTATTGTTGAGAAGATTAAAAACAGATATAATATGTGGTTAATGAGAAACTTGTCCTTATTTGGTCATATTTTACTGTCAAAGGCAGAACAAGGGATCTTGAGGTCTGTATATGTATCAATGTCAATGGAAGTTCCAAAGAATGTTGTTAAGGATTTGGATAAGATTCTCTATGATTTAATTTGGAAAAAAACAAACAAACAAACAAACAAACAAAAAAACTCATTACTTACGAAAATATATAAAAAGTTCAGATGCAAAACCAGCTAAAAGCCATCTCGGTCAAAAATTAGATAATGATACTGAGTGAATGCTCTCGACACATATTACACGTCCATCAAATACTTTTTTTCAAACTCGCTAAAATACCAGCCTCAGCCCAATCAGAAGTACCGGTACTTATAGAAACCTATACATCTGAGCCTGATAAAAATGCATTTTTAAAGGGGTCATTGAATGCTAAATCCACTTTTACATTTTGAACATTAATGTGTGTTGGCACAATGTACAAATCTACCCTATAATGATAAAAGTCCTCCTAATAAAGTGCTAGTTAGCAGGTTTTAGAGGCTAAATGCGGCTAAAGTAAACAGGCTCGTCACTCCACAGAGAAAAGAGAGGGGCGGGGTGAGCAGAGCTCAGTTGCATTTAAAGCAGCCTCAAGCAGAATGAAATGATTTTTGCAGAGCTGATTTTGACAAGGTAAAAAGGGTGTTGTTTTACACAACCATTGAGAGTTTTTAACCAAAGTATATTATAGTCTTTTCATTAAGACCCTAAAGAATCATATCAACTTGGACGTCTGATGACCCCTTTAAAGAAAGACGTCAGATGGATTTAGCTGGTTTTGCGTCTGAACTCTTCATATTTTAAATTTTTAATTTTACAGACCTCAATGAGGTTTTTAAGATAAAATGGATAATTGAGTACATTAAAAATAAAGATACTATGTGGCATATATTCCCCAATTTTATATTTAATTCTTTAGGTGGTATTCATTTTCTTTTAAAATGTAATTTTTCTATTGATAAAATCCCAATTAAATTGGCAAATTTTCATAAGCAGGCATTGCTGGCTTGACAATTAATCTATAAGCACAATTTCACACCACACTGATATTTTCTGTGGAATAATAGAGATAACTTGTATAAAAATAAATAAATAAATAAATAAATAATCTATCTTTAAGCAGTCATGGTAAGACAATGGCATATTTACTGTTAGTCAGTTGCCTAATGACCATGGTTTGCTTTTGACATACACAGAATTCCTTTAAAATTTTTAAATTCCTGTGAAACCAAAAAGACTATGTTATTTTTGATGCAATTCCAAGTAAAGTTATTTCATTATTATGTAATTCTGTACATTCTATTAATACTGACCAACAACCATTGATTTGTGATATATTTATTGGCAATATTAATATTGTTAAAGATAAATGCAGTATTAGATATATTAGAAATGTGTTAAAGAATAGTTATGTGCCGTGCTCAATAATCTTTTGGTCATCTAAATATGAAAACATTGAGTGGAAGAAAGTATGGTCAATAGCAAATAAGTTTTCCATAAGTAATAAAGTCTAAAAAATAATCTAATCTAATAAAAAATCTAAATCGCTTATTGATAAATAATGCATATTTGTTATAAAACGGGTAGGTTTAGGTTTAGGTTTTGGAGTAGGTTAAGGGGTCTAAAAATCAAAATCGCTCATTTGATAGATAAAATGTTAGGCTATGTAGTGTGGGGCCAGGGTGTGCCAAACTTCTGATTGGGCGTGGAGCTGGGCCTGACCTTTATCCTTTGTACCTTGGCAATAAAAAATCTGTACACCTGATTTGGCATAGTGTACTGGAAGAGAGGTTTCACTAAGATGAATAAACAAGTTTGAGGAAATAGCTTATCATGAATCGACAACCTGTTTGCTAATCTTCAAAATGTTTCACATTAAACAATACTACAATACAATATGTTTGGAATTATTTACCTTAATAAAATTCTAATTTTAAAAGAAGGCAGAATAAACAGGTAGGACTCCTTGAATGTTGTAAAATATTGTGTCTTCAAATATCAATGTTTTCTTTCTTAGACTTGAATTGAATTGTAATGACTGTTATGACTGTCATGTGTTGATATAATGTATTTTAATAAACAAAGGAAATAAGGTATACATGAATAATTGAAAGTATTATATTGTTTGTTGTTTAATGAAAATAAAATGTTCTTGGCTTCCAAGTTTCAATAAATAGACTTGAAATGCAATGACGGTTATCTATGGTGATAATTAGTGACAAATAGTTAGTGACAAATAACTTTTATTATTATTATTATTATTATTATTATTTTTTATGTAAAACTGTGGACGCCGGTTTGCAGGAAAGTAATGGGAGTTCCTAGATAGGTGGGCTAGGCCAAAACAGAGGGATTACCTGATTGGGTTGTCACAGTGACGGGGTGGGGTGGAGTCAGATTAGGAGGCACCTGTTTGAAATTCAAAAAAAGCCCGCTTTTCCATAACCAAAGAAACAGAAGAGACGATAGCAGTAAAAAAAAAATATAACCACGTTTATAATACATGCAAAAGAAGAAGAAAACGCAAATAAACAAGAGAAAATGAAGCGGAATACTTTCATTTCATTTTTCACAAAGATGATTCTTCAATTTATTTTGATATCAGTGTTCTTGTCTTTATTTGCAAACGGTAAGACATTTTAAATTACTATCTGTTGTAGTCAACCATTAAAACAAATAATGAAAAATACGAAATTAATCGAAAGTAGCTTTTATCCAATTTCTCACACGTGCTTGACAGCTATTGCATCATGTTTCAATCTTTTAAATCAGTACATAAACTGATCACTGTACAGTAAGGTGACCAGACTTGCCACTTGCAGGTGTAGCAGCTGATTCTGCTCCCCTCGGAATGTCTGTTCCCCCTTACGCAATCATACTACATGTCTTGCATAGTTGCCGAGTTACCATACGTATTATCAGAACTAACGTACTCATGAAGCGCAACTGGATGTACGGGAAGCAAAATTCGTTTAAAAAGTACCGTCTTTTTTTCCAAAACTTGAAAAAGGATTTGAGAAGCGAGGTTTGCCCCAACTTTCAACCGTTTTAATCGTAGTGTGTGAGGCTTTGGTTATTATGAAGAAGAGGTCTTTAATCAAATTCAATTTGATTAAAAAAAAGCATTTGTAAAAAAGCATTTGTATTCTTTTTCTGTGGATAGATTATTAACACAGCCCATGTGGAACCATCACCTACATTCATCATAGAAAATCTGTAAAAATAACAATAATAAAAAAAAAGAATGTTAGCAGCATTGTCAGCAATTCTCTATTCATTTATATCCCATCCCACACCAATTTAATAAATAAATAAATACATACATACATACATACATACATACATAAATAAATAAATAAATAAATAAATAAATAAATGATGCTTTGAAGGCCCAATGCAAGAAATAGGCCCATTTAAAATGACATTAAAGAACAGGTCTTTGTATCAGGTCTTGGTATATACCTATTTATATAAGTTGATAAATTGATTTCATTAGTGCCCTCTGAAATTATGCTACGTGTCACTTATTATAACAGCTGTATATTTACCCTTACATCTTATATTGACACCTTCTTGTAAAAACAATAACGTTTTGTTAAGTATTCAAATGCCATATGCCAAGAAGTTATCAGTCAAGTAAGGACTGATGGATGAAATATTATGATGTACTATATAGTCTATAATATGAGTTATCGAGTTTTATCTGTCTGCACCGACAGATTAGACTAAAATGTATACGCAAATTTTAACTGCATATACTCAGACATTAGACAAAAACAAAGAAACAATAATTAAAGAAAAAATAAAATTCTTAAAATTTTGCGTATTTTCTTTAAATTCTTTAAAATAATTAAAACCACAGAACATTAACAGGAGGGTGAGGATAATTTTATTACGCTGCAGTGTGGCAAGACATTTGAAAGTAGCGCCAACATTTTTGTCCTTTTTCGTACATCCAGTTGTGTTTTGGGTGTATTTGGACGCGTTTTCAGCACCAGTGTAGCCAAAACCATAGTTTTATTTCCGAGTAATTAGGCAAAGTTTGATTAACAGTTGGTCGGGTTAATTACACAGACCTGGCAACCCGCTCAGCAGATACGCTTGGTCGAGGGGGAACAGAATCGACTGCGACACGTTTTGCCCAGGATTTTTAAATCGCCTAAAATAACCATGTTAGCTATTTGCGCTTCGCCGATCGATCGTTGTATGATCTCAAAGTACCGAGAGAGCGATACTTACACATATGTCACACAACGATCAAACGTGTGTGTCCCCGGGAAGCGGGATGTCTGGACACCATAGTGGCATAAAGGTACACTGTACACAGCTAGCTTCTTCATGCTGTTTGTTTGGTGTAGTCTACCTACGTGATACGCAGGTATACGCCGTATAGCCACTAGGAAAGGTCAAGGATTTCCGTATACTCACTTAAAGAAGCGTTGGATTGAAAGAGAAGCACTACAGGTGATATAAAACGAAAGCAAACTCAAACTACACTCTTTTCAATGTTTTTGCAAGCCTGGCGCCCTTGACGCTGCTGTTGCAGAAGATGACACGAATCGCTTGGATGTTTTGACTCATAGGCTTAAAAAACGTGAAAATGGTAAAGTTTCGTGAGGACGCACCAGTGGCATTTGTCGTGAGCGTCTTTTACACTGGCCTCTGGACATCTTCATTACCTGACCTGGTCACGATCAAATATGTTAGCTTTGCTTGGCAGCATTTGTGAATTTTCCTGACTGAAAACGAAAGTAACTGAGGGGAGTTTACATATTTCTTAACCTGTGGCTCCCTCTAGTGGACTGCAGTTGTCCTCTAGAGAGGGCATTTTTGCTCAGCCAATGGAAGTCTATGGGAAATCTTAGATATTTGATCATTGTTTTTAAGAAAACTGTAAGTTTCGTCAGTTAGAAAAGAAGTTAGACGCATTATAGCCCTAAAACGAGATACAGTACAGCTGAAAATTCTTGGTCTCAGAAGAACAATCAGAAGTTTAAATAGTAAAACAGTATACCTAGCTGATATCTTAAGTAAAATTAGTGCATCAGTGAATGCGGGAAAAGGGGAGAGATAACATAGATACTGTGTATGTATGTGTCTGTGTACAGAAGTTAATCCGAATACATTGTTTATGTATCCTTGTGCCAGATGAAGAAACAGATGAGAACTCCTCACTGAAAGTCAGGCTAGGGAATTTAAAAACAGGCACTCTTGAATGTGCATTGGAAATAGTGAGCTGATAAAACCTGTGTTTCAGGGACCCTATTCTTAAATTAAATATATAAGACTGAGTTAGATGATTAACACTAAACATTAGAAAATCAGTCCAGTCTCCCCAGCTGTAAATGCCATTGGCTGTTAAAGTCTTCTGTTGCTTTTAATTAATTGACTTGTTGATATCACATAAGCAGTCTTTCAGAATGCTCTCAGTTATATGGGTCTTTGGGACGATGAGGATGTGGTTGGGAGGGGAAAATCAGAGTATACCCGCTACAAAAAAACTAGACTACATGACTGTTTGTATGTGTTATATTATGAATACAGACATCCAGACATATTCTACTCACAATCTTCATGATCTAAACAAAATAAAAAAAATCACAGCACTTTTCTGTATAACTTAATTTGGTTTATAATTAACAATTATTTTTTTTTCCTCAGGTATTTTTAGTATTGGTTCAGATGTCTTATCAACATTTGTGATAAAGAGAGATTCAGTCACTCTACACACTGATGTGACAACAAACCAACAAGAAGATATAAAATGGTATTTTAGTGGCATTCGTATTGCTCAAATCAGTGGAGATCTCAGTTATATCTGTACAGATGTTCAGTGTAATAAAGGTACTGAGAGATTTAGAAACAGGCTAAATCTGGGCAATCAGACTGGATCTCTGACCATCATAAACATCAACACCACAGACACTGGACTTTATGAATTAAAGATCATCAGCATTAGAAGCAGCAGTGAAAAGACTTTCAGTGTTACTGTTCATGGTGAGTCATTTAATATAGTTCAGTTTGATTTAGTTTGTTTTAATAAGGATTTGATGTAAAATAAGTTTATAAAATGTGCACAAAACAAAGATGCATGTTGCTTTTTAAAGAGCATGAATATCCTTAAATATTCTTCCAATCAGCTGTTGGATTGTGTTTCAGATGTTCCTGCTGCTGAACAAGATAAAATGAAGAGAAAGTCAGTAATGGAGGGAGAATCTGTCACTTTAGATCCTGGTGTAATGAAAAACCAAAATAATTTGATGACGTGGTATTTTAATGACCTGTGCATCACGGAAAGTAGTGAAGAACCCGGAAAGATCTGTACAGATGTTCAGTGTAAAGATGGCGATGAGAGGTTCAGAAACAGACTGAAGCTGGATCATCAGACTGGATCTCTGACCATCACAAACACCACAATCACAGACTCTGGAGTTTATAAACTACAGATCAACAGCAGAAGTTTCGGCATAATTAGGAGCTTCAGTGTTACCGTCACTGGTTAGTATCATGTAGTTTAGTTCCCTTTAGCAGTTTTAAAATAGTTTTTTCTATTATTATTATTTTTTTTCAACCAAGTAATTTTTTTTTTATTATTATTGTTTTATTGTGTTGAAAACGAGAGTTTTGACTCAGTATCAATGGAGTGGGAAAATTTCAGAAAAGTTTCCAAAATGTCTAGAACGTTCTGAAATTTACCAGAAAATTTCCACCTGTTTGCAACCTTATTACTGTTACGTATCTGGTCGGTGAGCCGCTGGACTGCTCACCACCAGATGTCGCTCTCACTGTTTCGCAAGACGCACGGACTGTTGCACCTCACCCCGACTCCATTCCCCATCAGCCATTGCACTACACCCCCCCAATCAGAGACAGTATATATACCCCGGTCTTCCTGTCACCACCGTCGAGCATTCTGTAAAGGTGGGAGTGAAACGAGAGACGAGCGGATCCATCTGCATACTTTTATTATAGGGACGAGACATTGACATGGTCAGGCAGGCAGGGTCAAACAACGGCAACCAGGAGTATTGACGGCGAGACAAGAGTAATCCTTAAACAGGCGAGGGTCAAACCAGCGGCGAACGATATCCGGGAGGGGCTAGGCAAAAGAGTGGTCAGACGGGCGAGAGTATAACACAAGGGAAGGACAAGAAAACTAGACACGGGGAAACTCAGAGAAACGCTTGGTATGAAAGGTAAACACAATTCAATACTCGGCAGTGAGTGACAGGAAGACCGGGGTATATATACTGTCTCTGATTGGACGGGGGTGTAGTGCAATGGCTGATGGGGAATGGAGTCCGGGGTGAGGTGCAACAGTCCGTGCGTGCGAAACAGTGAGAGCGACATCTGGTGGTGAGCAGTCCGCGGCTCACCGACCAGATACGTAACAATTACACTATAATTGAAATATCACCTTCATGTCAAGTGATATAGCCAGACATGCTCTTCACAAGAGCAATATTAACATTAAAATGAATCTGTTTTTTTTTTCTTTTTTTCTGACATCTCAGTGATGTGATGCTGTTTTAGCTGCTGCTTTTCAAAAGCCACCAGATCCCATAATTTATGAGTTAGATCAATATCAGCTGGAAAAGTGTAAATACTTGAAAAACACACTGGCAAAAATCATTAGTAAAAATAGTTGCTCTTTAGTAATAATGACTTTTTCTCTTTAGATGTTCCAGATTCAGGTCTGTCTTTAGCTGCTGTAGCAGGATTATGTGCTGCTACTGTTGTTGGTGTCCTGATGCTGATGGCTGTACCTCTTTACTTACTGCACTGTCTGGTAAAAAGGATAGGTGAGTATTTAATTTAGCGATTGGAAGTCTGATTCTTTTCTGTAAACTGGTTTGTGTCGACTGTCCATGTCCATAACCTGGTATAATTCAGTTTGTTTACATCAATACTAGGGATGTACCAATCACATTTTCTGATTATGAGCATTATATGTAATATACTCTAATTGCAAGTACTTATTTGGAATATGAATATTTAATACAGATCACATGTAATCAGTTACAAATCTGCTCTGATCACACATACAGCTGAATTAACAAGATGGAAATTGTGTGTAAATCATTTAAAAAAAAGATTACTCTAAATAACCAAAGTAATGTGTGTATAATTGAGTTTATTGTTGTTTAAACAGACACCAGGACGAAGCACAGTAAACAGGTAAGATACTATAAGCACTGAATCAGTTTGCCTACAAGAAAAATCTGAATCAGATGTGCAAGTTGGCAACATGTTTGGGTAATTTATGTGGTTTTATTCAAAAAGCATTTTTTGGCCACAACTGTATCTTACTGTAGTACAAATAATGACAGTGTAATGCAGGTTATCACATTCATTGAGATTCGTTCTACAAACATCAAAAAGAAAAATACAATTACAGTTCCTAGTCTATTTTTTTTGTAAGCAAATTAATTAGTCCTGTTCACGTATTTTACCTTCTGTGAATCTGTTTTCTTACAGGCGAATGGTGTTAATGGCTGGCGGCCTAATCAGAGTGACATTTTGCTGAAGGATGATGATAGAAAGATGTGCTCTAATCACACTGACACTCTAGTGATAAACATTACTAATGACTTGTCCTCTAATCATTGAGATTTTGATTTAGACAGTGAAGAGAAGATGGGGAACGGAAAGATTTTCTTGTTTCCAATCTTCTCTTCACCGTAAGACAGTATCCTATTGCTCAGATAAATAGTGTCAACCAGATTTTAGGAGTCTGTACCAATACCAAGTGAAATTTCATCTCAACACATTTCACCCTAATTAATTTAAGGGACCAAAACAGCTCCCTTAACCTATCTTAAACTCAGTATCTTTAAAGTCTGTTTGATGTCTTTATTTACATCTGCAAGACATTTTTTTTATGAGTGTTTGTGCATCTGCAATATGTCAAGTTGTTTATATGTAAAATAGATCTTTAGAAAAAATGTAAGATGTTTATTATTTAGAACAGTGGTTGTCAATTACAGTCCTCAGGGCCGACTGCTCTGCACATTTTGTATATTTCTGAATCTGACATACACAGTTCAGTTCATGGATCTCATGGATCTGAGCTGATGACCTGAATCAAGTGCATTAATTTATGGAGACATACAAAATATGCAGAGCAGTGGGCCTTCACTGAGAGTGTTTATTACATTCCATGCATCTGTAAATGATGTGGGTTTTGTTTGAAACACCTAATGCCTTGTTCCTCAGAAAAAGTGCTACAGCACGATTTTAACATGATAAAACAGTAAACAGTTCTCGAGTTATTTTTTTTTATAATCTTCATGCATTTTTTTTTTGCATTTATTGCACAAAAATGCAGTTAACCACAACAAGAACACTATTTTCTTAAAATGAAAAGTTAAAGATGTATGTTTATTTGTAATGTTCTGTATTTGACAAAAAGTGCCAAAGCAAATATGATTCACTCATAACTCTTATTTTCTCATTTTTGACCGTGGTGGTCAAGTTGTTTCCTATCAGATGTCAAATAGATGTTTAGAAAAATGTAAGATGTTTATGATTTAGAACAGTGGTTGTCAATTACAGTCCTCAGGGCTCACTGCTCTGCACATTTTGTATATTTCTGAATCTGACATACACAGTTCAGTTCATGTTCACTTAAATATTCTCTGTAAATCAACTTTGAAATTGTGTTTATTGTGAAAAAATGCTATATAAATAAAATTTGAATAAAATTGAAAACACTTATCCTAAAGTTTATACATTAATGTATAATATTAATGTGTGTGTGTATATATAGTAGGGGTGGAGACGAACCCGAATATGGTAATCGGAAAGGCACAAATAGCGTGTTTTTTTACTACTACTTATTTCGAACAAATACTTAAAAATATATATATTTGTATTCGGGAACATGGAAAAACTTTATATCAAAAAGGTGTGTGATATGACGATTTTTGATTGTGGACAATTAAAATGTCTCCACAATCTGCTTTTGAAGAAATATACTATATTTCGTGCTACATCGCACATTCTGTCAGACGCAATTCTGGCGCCTCCGTCTCAATATACTGTACAACGCGGCATACATTCACATCAAATGATAACTCTACTCACGCAGGGGCATAATTTCCACTGGGGACACACTTTTCAAAATCCCGTTTGTGTCCCACCACTTTCAAATTGTATTGTTAAATTAATGTCTTGTATTGTAGAATGCACGCTCAGCACCGCAGAGAGTTTAGCGCCATCGTTAAAACGAAACCGAAAGTAAAACGCGCGCGCCCATTCAAAAGCAATTTTAATACCCCACGTTTAGAGAGCGACTCCCCAGTTAACCTTAGCATAGCTTCCGTCACTCATTAACTTAGTTGAAACTCCTCATATGGATTTGGGCAACCAAATACAAAAGAGTGTGGCTGCTGCTGAGCCATCTCTTGGTCCTCCACCAGCCAAAAAAAGTGTGTAGAAGTGTAACGCAAAAAAAACAAAAACAAAGGATTTTTACGCCTATTTTGAATTTTACTCGAATACAAATACAAACCCTAGTGAAAAAAAAATATGCTAAGTATACTTGCAGCCAGACTAATTGTCAGTATACTTCAAGTGTGTTACTGATTAGTTAACTTGAAGTGTGCTATTTTGGAACAACTAATTTTGTGTTAAGTATATTTTAGTTGTAATTAAATTGTAGTAAAGCATAACTCTAAGTGTATTTAGTGTACTTTTATGTGCTAAATTGGAACAACTTCAAGTATACTTAGTATACTTTAAGTAAGTATATGCCGTGTAAGCTAATTGCATGCTTGATTAGTGATATTAAAGTGTACTTTGTTTGTATTACAAGTATATTACAAATTAATTAAGGGTGTCTTCAAAATATACAAGAAACACACCATAAATATATTATTTTTGAGTAAAAATATGCTAATTTTTCCCCCAATGCTGAATGCACTCATTGTCAGGGTCATTAAAACAGTGTGAAATTAAATTTTTGGCCATGCAATAGTATTTACTTGTGACATCACAAACTAGTAGCTGAACTTCCTGTCCAGTACACTGTAAATCCTAATAAGTTCAGCTTACTTAAAAAAAAGTTTGGAAAACGATTGCCTTATTTTGTTAAAGCAAACTTAAAGGTAAAACTAAAGTTTACCTTTAAATTTAATAATCAGTTTAAAGTAAAGAAAGCAAACTCTTACAGAGTAAATTAACTAATAAATATCAAGTTAGTTTAATGTCATTTCTAGTTAACATACTCCAGGACATTTACTAATCTTACTTAAGATTTAATAGTAAGATTACTTTATTAATTCTATTTGACTAACAGTGTTATTTTGTGTTGTGCAAACATCTTAAATGCTGTTATTCTCAACATGGATTTAATCTGCCATTTTAAGCTATGGGAACCTAAAACATTTCGTGCAATCGGTTTCCACATTTTCTTTAAGTAAACTGAACGTATTTTTATTCGTTCAACCAGCATGAAATTAACTTAAAACAAGTTTGAAATTCTCAACAGTTTATTTTTTTAAAAAAAACTTTAAGAATATCACAATAATAAAAATTAGCTTTTAAAACATCTGTGTTCTTATAATACTCTTTACAGACTTCTTAACTAAACAGCACTTTGTTGTCATAACATTATCTGGACCCACTGGAACACTGTTAAACAATAGAGCATTTTCAGAATGGTATGCAAACAGAACAGCAAAAATAAAATACAGGCCTTTAAAACCCATCCATGACAATTCTTCCCTCCATGATTGCCTTTACTGCATCCACAATGAGGGCATGTCCTCTGGTAGAACTGTGAGCAGGTCTACAACTGCTTGACTGAAGTCTGCATCCACATCCTAAGTAGAGAAATAAAATAGGTACAGTGTAAATTTCTTCATTTCAATACTGGAAATGTTCTAAAAGCATACATTGACAAGGAACTTTTAATGCTTTTAATTTATAAGCAAATTGATTCATATTGATGACCAGAGTGAGTGTACAATGATCTGTGCAAACATCAAGTACAAGGAAATGTAATTAAGCTTTAAATTATGATCACCAAAGAGAGATGACGAGATTTATAGTGTGATAGTGACATTTCACAATACATGATTTCAATCAGAGCAAAAGTGTAAATTATCATTTGTGTCAACTATTACTGCATGCCTTGTCTTGGAAGTCTTGGAATATTACACACAAGTTCCATGGACTACATTTTTTGTACATTGTTTTCAACATTATAGATTTACATAACTTTTTTTTTTTTTTTACAACATGCTAAGAATGCTAAGAGCATTTTCTCTCTTGTTATGGAGTGATGGATCACACCCATCATTTACATGATTTTATCTTAAAGGGTTTGTTTACCCAAAAATTAAAATTAGCCCATGATTTACTCGCCCTCAAGGCATCCTAGGTGTGTATGACTTCATTCTTTCAGACCAATCCAATCAGAGTAACATTAAAATAATGTCCTGGGTCTTCCACGCTTTCCATGGCAATGGGCGGGTGTTTCTGTTCAACAGTTCAAAAGGAGTGCAATAAAGTGCATCCATCCATAATAAAATGTGCCTCACACATGAATAAAGGTCTTCTGTAGTGGATCGATGCATTTTTGTAAGAAAAATATACACATTTAAAAAGTTATAAACACTTTTCTCTCACTTCCACTAACTGTCATACGTGCAAGCCTTTCCAGGTGGATGTTGTAGGACATTTGTGTAGTGCATGCGCTGGTGTAAATATGCTAGTCGAAATGTAAGTTTCGACTAGCAAAGAAAAGTTTGTTTACAGGAGCAAAGGAAGCAAAGTTTCCTTACTTTAGCAAAAGAAAACCAGTCTGCTCTTGGTTTATATTGAAATCCTCCGACATTCTTCTTTATGGATCTTTGTTTTGTACTTCTAATTCGTTACTGGTGTTTCATTTTGCTGTCCTGTACTTCCATGTTTGTCACTAATCACCGGCGCATACACACACATACATCCTACATCAGCTGCCCGGGATGGCTTCTGCCTATGACAGGTAGCGGAAGTGAGAGAAAAGTGTATGGTTTTAAATATGGACATTTTTCGTACAAAATAATACATTCGCTACAGAAGGCCTGTATTCACCTCTCGGAGCTGTGTGAGGCATGTTTTATTATGGATGGACGCATTTTACTGCACTTCATTAAACTGTTGAACAGAAACAGCCACCCACTGACATTATAAAGCTTGGAAGAGCCAGGATATTTTTTAATATAACTCTGATTGTATTGGTCTGAAAGAAGAAAGTCATATACAATAGGGCTGTACGATAAATTGCATGCGATTGTCATGTGCATCTTGTCAGTAAAGACGGTTATGTGATTACACAGAGCCTTAGTTCGCTGACAAGCTAAGCAATATCGCATTCATACTCGCAGGTGAATCGCATTCGATTATGAACGCGATATTGCGTAGTTTGTCAGTGAACTAAGGCTCCGTGTGTTAAATTCCTCTCCATCTGAATGCATGTGATGGAGATTTACTACTAATCACAGAACCATCTTCACTGTCGAGATGCACATGACAATCACATGTGATTTATCGTGCAGCGCTAATATACACCTAGGATGCCTTGAGAGTGAGTAAATCATGGGCTAATTTCCATTTTTGGGTGAACTAGGCTCTTTATTTCAAGAAGTTTATTTCAAAGTGTGTAAAGTGTGTAATGATGTTTGTGATCACTCAACACAATTTCGCAAATTTAAAGCATTTACACCAATTTCAGTAATAAACTGTTTCACAAAAGACAAATATAGCATCTACTGCAAAACTAAAAAAAAAAAAAATACACAGAACCTTTGACAATTTTTCATAACCTGAACTATATTCATATTGAATAAAACAAAATGATGAGAGCAGAAAATCCAGTAATACTTACGAAACACGTCCTGTAAAATTCCTCTGGGTCATCCTCCAGGATGACTGAAAGGCTCTGAAGTACTGCAGTGCAAACATCAGATGACTATGAAAAAATAGAGACAGGCTGAGGATAACAATCATAAGCAAATCATGATTTAAAGATGACAACTACAGTCAACATGATAAAGAGATACCTTTTAATTAACTTGATGTGAAATTTAAAATCCTTTTTTCTAGAAAATGTCAAAAGTGCAGAGTCTGTGTCCAGTGCTGCGCAGAACTCAGATCCGAGATATGCGAAGATCCTGAATCCTGCAAAGATCTAAGAACAAACATTAAGTGGCTATTAACATTTTGAAGGACACAATCCATAAACACACTTTTATAGGGTTTAAGGGTTTATAAGAATAGGGTTTTGAAAATTTTGGAAATAAAAAAAAAACAGGTTCACCCAAAAATAAAAATTAGCTATTAATTTACTCACCCTTACGCCACCCAAGATGTTCATGAGTATTTTTCTTCAGCAGAACAGCAAAGAAGATTTTTAGCTGAAAATGTGGCCTTTGGTGATTGATAAAATTTAAGTCAGAGACTGTCCATTTTTGGAGGGAAAAAACATATCAAGGAGCACAAAATTAATACCTGTTGCTCCTGATGATATACTGCGGTTTTATCAAGAAAGATGATCGATCTGTGGACGAAAATTAAATAAATGCTTTTAAGTCTCATTTACTGCATTCATCTTACATTTATCTAAGTAGATCCTCTCTGCAAAGTGAACACAAATGTAAAGAATGTCTGTTATGTCACAAACATAGCACTTGTAACAAACATAAACTAAAGCATCTAAACTTACATTTCCACTGCACAGCAGTCATCAACTGGTATTCTAAAATAATAAAAAAGTGAATAATAAAAAAGTGTTATCCATCAATCAAAAATCAGTGAACACTGAACAAACAAAACCAAATGTATAGAGTGTTTTTTTTTTCTTATGTAATGTAAATGGAAACATCTGGTATTTTAAAACTAAGATCGTTAACTTACATTTAAATAAGTTCAATGTTATATATACTCTGCTTGAGGGGGTAGGGGTGATGGGTTTGCTAAAGACTCGTTGACAATCTCAAAATGGGTGTTGTTTCTTACTGCCTGCACATTACCGTAATTATCATACTAAGCACGCATACTATTTTCGTCGCGACCAGGTATTTCTAACAAATAATTCTACGGCTTGACTACAGTTTAGCACTCATAGTTGCTTTCGCCGTGTCAAGTTAAAAAGAGTTATTTTAAAAGAACCCGTCTGAAGATGTAGCGTTCTTTTCCATCCGTTTGTACACTGACCGGATTGCGCGCTCTCTAAGGTGAATGCGGCAGTGTCTCTGAGCTCCTCATTCGAATGTGCCGCGTCAACAATAACATATCCTACAGCATATGCTAAGCGCTTACGAAATTAAAAACGATCTCCTCGTTTGAAGTGTTTTGTTTACTTCTCACTGAATTTTGAATTCTGCAAAACGTCACATGAAACAACCGTCGTTCAAATTACTCCTATTCTCCTAACTAACTTATCACTAGCACAAATGGATAACTTAGTAATTAATAGACAACCAGGCAGCTAATTTTACAGATATGAAGCGGACATTAAGTTAACTGGTTTGAGCAGAAATCGCTTCAAATAATGTGCAGGGTCAACCCGTGTTTGAGTTCGAAGATGTTCCACAAAACAGCATGCAACAAAGTGCATAAAATCTAACCATCATAAGGACTAGCAAGCAAAAAATCAGAAAATGAGACGTAAATTAAAAGCTTTTACCTTGATTTTACCGAAATAGATCCTCTGCAAACACAAGTTGAATCCTCAGCCGTTGTGCTGCTGCGACGTGGGGGAGGGGCAATTGTGGCCCAGTGCGCATGCGTAACAGCATGTCTTGGACATTTTGAGTAATTTTACTTAAATTTCATTAGTTATGGAAACGATCTTTTCTAATATTTCAGCAACAATGAAAAAAAAAATAGTAAACTCAACATTTTGGTTAAAATAGAGTAAACTTACTAGTATTTTTATAGCAAGGAATACTATTTGGTTTTACAGTGTAGAACACTTTTTCTTGTGTTCGTATGGTGTGCTGTTGGTATAAAATTATAAATGTACATGGACCTCTCTGTGACATTGTATAAATTTATTAAAATACTTAAATCACAATTACAAGAGTAGCATTTTGTATGCATACACTTCATTTAATAATGTTTTAAATGGGCTTTAAATGCATTTATCATATGTTTTATTACTTTCTGTTGCAAGCATGAAGTACACTTAAAAATTACTCCAAAATTTTACTTAAAGCATACTAACAAGTTCTTTAATAATGTACTTTAAAAGTATACTTTCAATGTATTGTTACATTTCAGCACACAGTTAAAAATAATACTAAAATATATTTACATAAAGTGCAAATAAATACACTTTTAAAAACAAACAAAACTATATTTCAAGTATATTTTTAGAAAATATATTTTTTAGAAAATATACTAAATTACAATTATTTTAAAGTGTGTTAAAAGTTGTATTGTGAAAATAGGTAAAAGCATGGTGGTAATACACTTATAATATATTTAAAGTTAGTACAATTTTTGGTTAGTATATTTGCAATGTACTATTGAAACAGGAAATATATTACAAATACAATAAAGTATACTTTTTTTTCACTAGGGAATACTTTTCCCCCCTCAACAAATACAAATACAGATACAAATACCGGCTGCTTTGCACACCCCTAATATATCTATATATGTGTGTGTGTGCGTGTGTGTGTGTGCGTGTGTGTATATATACATATATATGAAGAATTCAGATGCAAAACCGGTACTTACACAGAAACCTATTCATAGGAGCCTGATAAAAATGCTTATATATATATATATATATATATATATATACATACATATTAATGGTTTGTTTTTAATACAGTTACAATATAAATGCCAATTATTCAATTCTGGAAACAACATACATTATTGTCTGTTCTTATGAATACAGCTTTATATTTGAAATTTCCTTTTTTGAGGAAGGAAATTCTTTGTAAGGGGATCAAAATATTTAAAACCGCCTGATGTAAAGCGCTCCAACCTCCGACCACCTTGCCGCAGACCCAAAAGCGTGTCCTCAGCCTCAGTCATATTTAAAGGTTGGATCTTCTGTCACGCCGTGTGTGAGGGAGACGTAGGATGACAAAATATAAAAAAACATAAAAAAAAGGGGTGCTAAAGATACAAGGACAGTTGTGTTTGATTAACCAATAATGACTTAACAAGGAATGGAACAGGAAAGACCATATAAGGGCAGAGAAGGGAGAAACCAACATAAACAGAAGAAATTTGCAATCATAAATTATTATAATCCATGTAGAAGACTGCAAATAAATCAGCTTGAGGAAATAGCGGGACAAGATAGCAGTAATATTATATGGTGTGGGGACTTTAAAGCGCATAATACATTTTGGGGAAGTGAAAAAGTGGATATTGATGGACAAGTGATAGAAGAGTTATTAAAGGAGAAAAATTTTGTATATCTAAATGATGGAACTAAAACAAGAAAAGAGGTTAGTACTGGAAGGGAGTCTGCTCTAGATCTTACATTGGTGTCTAATAGTATGGCAGCAATATGTAATTGGAATGTGTATAAAGAAAAAACAGTAGGAAGTGATCACTATCCAGTTCTCTGTAAAATCAATATAAATGTATCTCAAGTTATTGAAGGAAGAGGAGGAAGATGGGTATTTGAATAGGCTGACTGGGATAAATTCCAGAAGAAAACTGATAAATATTTAAGTCAGATTGAATATAATGGTGATATAGAACTTCTTAAAAATGAAGTAAGACAGGGTATAATAACAGCAGCGTTAGAATTTATTCCAAAAAGTCAAGGTAAAATAAAAAGAGAAGAAGTGCCATGGTGGAACGATGAATGTAAAAAGGCAGTCCAGAACCGAAATAAAGCAGTTAATGTAATGAAAAGAACGCATAATTTCATGCATGTGATCCAGTATAAACGTGCGCAAGCAACAGTAAGGAAAATACTAAGACAAGCAAAAATGAATGTAGTTCAGTTGAAAACACAACTCAAATAGGAGAAGTGCAGACATTGATTAAAAAAGATGGGTGGAGAAAGGAGAGATTGGATCTACCCGGTGTTGTGTAATGGGAATGGCTGCAGTAACAAATAACGAAAAGGCTGAAATGTTGGTAAATACATTTGTTAATGTTTACAGCTCAAATAATTTTTCTGAGGAAGGGAAGAGGGGTAGAGAGAAAGCTTACTGAAAATTTGGAGGCACTGAAAGTAATGGAAAGTTATGAAGGTGAACAAAATTTACCATTTAATATAGGAGAGTTAAGTAGAGAATTGGCAACAAAACTGGGAAAACTGCACCAGGGAAAGATGAAGTATTTTATAGTATGTTAAAGCAGTTAAGTGATGAGAGGAAGAAGTAGTTTCTGATGCTATAGTGTGCGAAGAAGGAAGAGTGCCAAAAAGCTGGAAGGAAGCCGTTATTATACCAGTAAGAAAAAGTGAAGTGAAAAGTGAAAGTAACAACGTATTGTCAAGTATGGTACTCAAAATTGGACCTCTGCATTTAACCCATCACGAGTGCACACACACAGCAGTGAGAAGTGAACACACGCACTGTGAATACACACCCGGAGCAGTGGGCAGCCACTGTGAGAAGTTGTATAAAATGGGAATGAGGAATTTTTAACTGGGTTAGGGAATTCTTGAAAGGCAGAACAATTCAGGTTAAGTTAGGAACAGAATTGTCTAGTAAGCATGTGGCAGAGAATGGAACCCCCCAGGAGAGTGTAATAAGTCCCCATTATTTTCAGTCATGATAAATATGTAAATTTACAAGTGGACATGGGGAGATCACTGTTTGAGGATGATGGGGCGATATGGAAAAGAGGAAGAAATAAGTACAAGATGGTATCCAGCAGGTTGAGAAGTGGGGAATAAAATGGGGCTTTACATTTTCTGTTGAAAAATCTAAAGTAATATTTTTACTAGGAAGAAAATTAATGAAGGTATTCATTTAAAATGACACAGAAATAATTTGGAGAAAGTTAATAAATTTTGCTTTCTAGGAGTACATTTTAATCCAAGGTTAACCAGGGTAGAACATATAAGGAAGGTGGAGGATAAATGTAAAAAAGTAATAAAAACAATGAGATGTTTAACAGGACTGGAATGGGGAGCAGATTATCAATCACTGAAATATATATATATATATATATATATATATATATATATATATATATATATATATATATATATATATATATATATGTGTGTGTGTGTGTGTGTAAGTTTAATAAGGTCATGGATAGATAATGGGAGTGTGGTGTATGGGTCAGCAGCCAAATCTGTACTTGCAAGACTTGATATAATACAGGCTAAAGCATTGAGGCTATGCTTAGGTGCAGTAAAAACATCGCCAGTACATGCACTACACGTGGAAACGTCAAAATCAAATCAATAAAAGGTAATATAGACTTTGTAGATGAATATTATAGATATCTGGAAGATGAATATAGATATTATATTCAGATTTATACAGATGGATCAAAGAACCTGAAACTGGAAGGACTGGATCAGCAATTTTTATAGTTAATCAAGGAAATGAGGAAAGCAAACAAACCTCAAATGATCTGAGTGTGTATACAGTTGAACTACAGGGTGGGCCATTTATATGGATACATCACACATCAAACTTATTGGGAATTTCACAAGAAAAACAATGGTGTGCTTGGTTTTATATAACCAGGCGAGAAAACCGAAAAACCAGGAACTAGGAAACGCGGACGATGGGGATAACAAAAACAATACAATCTAACAAACCGTTATTTTACAAGGGGAAAGTCCAGGGTTTTTATAGTGAGCCTGATTGGCTACCGGAGGCAACGCGATAGGCGCGATGGGTGATGGGAATAGTAGTCAGGGGTGCAAAGCAACAGTCTTAATGTAATGATGGGGTGAGAGTGACCTCTGGTGGTGAGCGGACCGCAGAGCACCGACCAGATTCGTGACATATATGCTATCATGATGGCATTAGAATGGATTGGAAAGGAGGACAAAATAAGTAAAATCTTAACTGGAAGTGATTCATTGTCAGCACTGTACAGTCTCAGATCAGGTGTGTCAGCCGTCAGGATCTGCTGTATATTGATAACATATATGAGAATAAAAGAAAAAGGTAAAGAGTTTCAACTTATTTGGACTCCAGCTCACATAGGTATTTTGGGAAAGGAAAGGATTGATAAATTAAACAAGCAACTGAAAAAAATAACATTGAAGTACATATAAAGATGTCAAAGGCTGAAGAGAAAAGTATAGTTTGGAAAGAAGCTGTGAGAGAATGGCAACAGCAGTGGGATAGGGAAACTAAAGGGAGACATTTGTATGGTATTCAAAAAGTTGGTACTGAGAGGAACTGGGGAGGGACTAGAAGAGAGGAAATTGTGATGACAAGATTAAGAATTGGGCACAGTAACTTGAATAGTACATTACACATTATAGGGAAGCATATATAAGATATAAAGAACAAAGGAGAAAAATGATGGAAGAATTAAGAAAAGATGAGTTGGTATGGGGCAGAGATAAAATATGTACTGAAAAGTGGGGTGATTGGGCAAGGCAAGAAAAATATTTGTAATGTCTTAGTTAATACTGGTTTGATATGTAGAAAATAATCTGGATATAGAACGGACAAACATCGGAGGAGAATCAACCAGAAGGTGGCCGTAGTGCAACGCTTACGGATGCAAGCAGCCGTTAAAACAAGAGCTGTGTCCCCAAGTGGAGTGCGCGGAGTGCGGCGCGACGAAGGCTGTCCCAAACTGAAGTGCGTGGACTCCGAAGTGGGAATTTTAAGGGTGATTGCGTCACAGCGTCACGGAGTAAGCTGTCCCAGTTCATGATGCACCCTCCAAAGTGCGCATTCCAAGGCCGAATTAGTCACCACGGCGCGACAAAGACTGCCGTAATTCGTAATTCATTTTCTCTTGTTGTAAGACTATTTTAGAGAAAGTGAGCCTGTTGGGGAAAGACTTACAAATAAAAAGGAATAGAAAAAGTTAATAGAGTATTTTTTCCGCTGAAATTCATTGTGCTGTTGTTGTTAACAGGCATGGTTTATTTGCTCTGATTTAGGATTGCAAGCGTCACATTTTTTTTGTCACTTTGTCAATGAAACGACTTAATTTCTGTAGTTTATTTTTGTGATTTAAGTTAAGAATTAAATGAATAATTTTTGTACATTTTGTATCGTATATTCACGTGTTAATAAAAGATAACTAATTCTGTACAATTTGTAAATTACAATGTGTACATTTCTGTAATGCAGCTTATATTTTTTTTGTTCACAACACTCTTCTATACGTTTATTTAATTTTTTTGTCCTGTATTTTTTTTCGCATTAAAACAAAATTGTTCTATATGTTAGTGAAAATACTTTTTACAACTATTTACAACATAGCTTATATTTAACATTAGAAAAACAACATCAATTTTAAGTCCAGCCCTGCCTCCATGTATTCTGGGGTCTTCGTGGAGGTGAATCTCTTGGTGGCGAATGGCCACCAACTCGGTGGACAATGCGGTGGACAGTGGAACGAGGCATGTCAAAAACTCTGCTGCCGCTGAACACAGAGATAAACAATGCATAATTTGTTTTTATTTATTCACAGTTTTATTTTTATGGTTACTTAACTGCCTAAAATCAGGGTTTCTAAATATGTTCACCATCAAGACAATAAACTATTATAAAATCGCACCTTGATAACATATCAGTCAGTATTTGAACTGCTATATATTTCTGTGTGCATGGTTTTGTATTTTCATATGTATCTTTACATTATTCAAGTCGGTTCAAACGCAATGAATGCATTTAAAATTGTAATCCGGCAAGGATGCAGCAAAACAATATAATTTACCCGGCCATGCTCTTGGCCAAGCCTGAGGTACATCCCCACCATCTCCTCCAGTAAAACATAAAATATAAAAACAAATATGACCAATGCTGGCTCCATAACTTAAACGTCTAAACCAGGGGTGGTGAACGTCGGTCCTGGAGAGCCGCAGCCCTGCAGAGTAGGGTGACCAATTAAAAATCAATGCAGCTTTCAGACGCGACTTTCTTCTTATTTTAATAGTTCGTTTGAGGCGGTTTTTATGGCGTTATTTTAATGACAAATGTCTAGAGCGCAGTATTGTAATGCGGGGCGCATCAAAAAGCACAAATCTCTTCTCTCGCAGGTGGATTCGCTTTACTCATAAAAAAAGACGTGCTTTCTCTCGCTTGCATGTGCGGGCTCAGAAACACAGATCAGCGCATATGACAACGGATGTAATCAGCATTTACATAGCATAACAGTAGAAAATGTATCAGTCTTACACGTGTCCCGCAAAATCCCATCTATGTCCCGCAATAGCTTTATTGGCAGGTGGTCACCCTACTGCAGAGTTTTGCTTCAACCCTAATCAAACGCACCTGAACAAGCTAATCAAGGTCTGAAGGGTTACTAGAAAGCTACAGCCAGGTGAGTTTTAATTAGGGTTGGAGCTGAACTCTGCAGGGCTGCGGCTCTCCAGGACCGGAGTTCGCCGCCCCTGGTCTAATCCTATCAGGATGGCAGCGCTCCTCTCGCACCGTTGCTATATGCGACAGGAGCGGTAATCGGGAACTCCTGGTGGCGCAATTACGAAATCGAGGGTGGAGCGTCTTATGCACTTCGAAGGCGTAGAAGAGTAAAGGATAAGCGCACGTGATGCTATTGCTACGAGGCTGTTCACTGAAAGCATGGACTTGATTTTGAGTGTTGTGTTGCTGTTATCCCTCGCACATGGTAAGACATTATGTTCTGTTCTGTTTTAGTCAACTATACAAATGAATGACGACCGCTGCGGAGTTCTTTGCAAGATTTTTATCCAAAGCAACACAATGGCATTGTAAAAGTAAAGAAAAGAAAAGAAAGAAAGAAAGAAAGAAAAAAAGAAAGAAAGAAAGAAAAATAAATTGAAGGTTTAATGTGCTGATTTAACAGCTAACAGAACACTGATAGTGACATTATTGTTTCACAGTAAATTACATTTAGCCTGCAAAACAAAATAGAACAACGTTTGTTACACAGAAATTATGCAATTTAAAAAGGTTACAGGTATTATTATAATATTCGGTCCCTGTACATGAGGAGACAGTCAACCGTCCGCCACGTGGGGGAAAGTCAGTCCTTAGCTGAGGAGAGTCAGTGGTCTGCCGCGTGAGGAAAGTCAGTCCTCAGCTGAGGAGAGTCAGTGGTCTGCCGCGTGAGGAAAGTCAGTCCTCAGCTGAGGAGAGTCAGTGGTCTGCTGCGTGAGGAAAGTGAGTCGGTGAGGCGAGTGTGTATGCAGATGCACCGCCGGCCTACCAGTGGGAGACTTAGTAGCTACTGGCAAATGGTAAAGTAAATTCCCGCGACAAATTATTAGCCTTATATTTGGACCTTTTGGCCCGCCATAGTGATCTACTGTTTGCCGCATCTCAGAGTCAGAGCGGCTCCTTTGATTGACAATGAATGCGATGACCGTTGTTTTTGAATGGGCTGTAAGCTTAGCGGGCGTTTGGGACCGCAACAGGCACCATTTACGCTTTTTCACATTAGTATTATTTTCAACATTTTAATGGGCAAATATTTACAGTATTTCACCTGATTTGTAATGAGACGCGTTTGTAAACCTGTTTTCGTTAAAGCTGGAGTTTTCCGCCAAAATGAAAGCTCTTCTTCTTCTTACTCGTTTTTATTGGGGGTTCGCAGCCTTTAATAGAGCATTACCCCCATACTGTGGGTGATGAATCAGAGACTTGTATATCCCTATTCCCAGACCATTAGGACTCAAGCTTTCGATGTTGTAGCGTGTTTAGCTGCTTCTTCTTCCTCTTCTTCTAGGGTTTAATGGCGGTTGGCAAACCAACGTAAAGGTGCATTCCCGCCACCTACTGGAAAGGAGTGAGGATCACTTGATGGTTGGATTGGAAATGCTAATCTACTTACTTAAATATTATTTGTTTTGATCCATCTCCTAACAACACCTGCATTGATATTTTGTCTATCCCCAACTTATTTAATGCCTTAGTTAACTGGAATCTTTGCCTTCCGTAAGCCTCACACTCCATTATTACATGTTCCATATTTTCATCCTGTCCACACTTGTCGCATTTTCCATTTTCATGTTTTCCTATTCTATATAATAATTTATTTAAAAAACAATGCCCTATACACATTCTAGTGATCATTGCATCTTCCTTCCTATTTCCAACACTTTTCCTCATTTTTCCAGCTTTTTCTTGTATCTTGTATAAATGTCTCCCAGTTGATTCACATTCCCATTCCTTTTGCCATTTTTTCCTTACTTCGCATGCTATCATACTTTTAACTTCTGATTCGCTTAATGTAACCTTTACTTCGATTTCTGACTTTTTAAAAGCCATTTTAGCCAATTGATCTGCCTTCTCATTTACTTTAATTCCTATGTGTGATGGAATCCACAGAAATTCGACTATTATTCCATTTTGTCTTAACCTGAACAAGCTTTGTAACACTTCATATACAATATCTTGTCTAGCTGGTGATGTTCCACTAATCAAACTATCTAAGGTTTCTTCTGGTTCTTCTTCTTTGGAGTTTAACGGCGGCTTGCATCCGTAAGCGTTGCACTACCGCCACCTTCTAGTTGATTCTCCTTTGATTCTCCGCTCTATTTCCAGATTATTTTCTACACAAATTATATTCTACACATCAAACCAGTATTACCTAAGAAATTACAAATAGTTTTCTTGCCTTGCCCAATCACCCCACTTCAGTACATCTTATATCTCTGCCCCTACCAACCCATCTTTTCTTAATTCTTACATAATTTCCCTCTTTTGTTCTTCATATCTTCTGCAATTTATAAGTACATGTTCTATGGTTTCAAGTGTCTGACACACCTCACAGAAACCAGTGGGATGCTTCCCTATAACGTATAATGTACTGTTCAGGTTACTGTGTACAATTCTTAATCTTGTCATCACTGTTTCCTCTCTTCTAGTCCCTCCCCAGTTCCTCTCAGTTCCAACTTTTATTTTTAATACAAATGTCTCCCTTTGATTTCCCTATCCCACTGCTGTTGCTATTCTCTCACAGCTTCTTTCCAAACTATACTTTTCCCTTCTGCCTTTGACATCTTTATATTTACTTCAATATTATCTTTTTTTAGTTGCTTGCTTAACTATCTTATCCACCCTTTAATTTCCAAAAATGCCTATGTGAGCTGGAGTCCAAATAAGTTAAATCTCTTTACCTTTTTCTTTTATTCTCATATATGTTATCAATATTGTAAACAGCAAACCCTGATGGTTATTTCACACACCTGATCTGAGACTGTACAGTGCTGACAATGAATCACTTCCAATTAAGATTTTGCTTATTTTGTCCTCCTTTCCAATCCATTCTAATGCCATCATATAGTTCAACTGTATACACACTCAGATCATTTGATGTTTGTTTGCTTTCTTCATTTCCTTGATTACCTATAACAATTGCTGATCCAGTCCTTTCATTTTCAGGTTCTTTTGACCCATCTGTATAAATCTGAATATAGTCTCTATATTCGTCTTCCACATATCTATAACATTCATCTACAAGGTCTATATTATTGTTTATTGATTTGACTTGACGCAATTTAAAATCAACTTCCATGGTTTCCATTTTCCATACTGGACAATCGGGCCATACCACAGTTGGACAGAACTCTTTTTCGCTGACCCCCAAATCTCTAGCTGACTCATCTCCTACCCACCCAAAACTATTCTTTTGTACACTTTCCTTTTCCCAACAAGTTCGTAACACTCTCTTAGTAGGATGACTGTCTCTATGTCCCTTCAAATTAATCCAATAATTTACAGGCAGTTGCTTACGTTGAATGTTCAATGGCATTTCTACCGCTTCCACTTGAAGCGCACATACTGGTGATGTTTTTATTGCGCCTAAGCATAATCTCAAAGCTTTAGCCTGTATTTTATCAAGCCTTACAAGTACAGATTTGGCTGCTGATCTATACACCACACTCCCATAATCTATCCTTGATCTTATTAAACGTGTGTGTGTGTGTGTGCATTTCAGTGATTGATAATCTGCACCCCATTTCAGTCCTGTTAAACACCTTATTGTATTTATTACTCTTTTGCATTTATCCTCCACCTTCCTTATATGTTCTACCCAGGTTAACCTTGGATCAAAATGTACTACTAGAAAGCAAAATTTATTAACTTTCTCCAAATTATTTCCATATAATTTTAAATTATTACCCTCGTTATTTTTTTTTTCCTAGTAAAAACATTACTTTAGATTTGTTTTAACAGAAAATTTAAAGCCCCATTTTATTCCCCACCTCTCAACCTGCTGGATTCTCTACATTGCTTCCTCTTTTCCATATCGCCCCATCATTCACAAACAGTGATCTCCCCATGTCCACTTGTACATTTACATATATTTATCATTTATCATGACTGAAAATAACGTGGGACTTATTACACTCCCCTGGGGGGTTCCATTGTCTGACACATGCTTACAAGACAATTCTTTTCCTATCCTAACCTGAATTGTTCTGCCTTTCAAGAATTCCCTAACCCAGTTAAAAATTCCTCCTCTAATTCCCATTTTATACAACTTAATCATCAATCCCTTTCTCCATAGCATGTCATATGCTTTTTCCATATCAAAAAATACTGCTACAACTGTCTCTTTATTTATTTGAGCTGTCCTTGTCTCATCTTTCAAGCATAATACTGCATCCATAGTACCCCCCCCCTCTCCAGGGCAAATTTGATGGCTTACTAGAATCTTTCCCAGGTTTTCTTACTGGTATAATAATGGCTTCCTTCCAACTTTTTGGCACTCTTCCTTCTTCCCATACTTTATTGAATAGCATCAATAACTTCTTCCTCCCCTCATCACTCAAATGCTTTAACATACTATAACAAATTTAATCTTTCCCTAATGCAGTCTTCTCAGTTTTTGCCAATGCTTTGCTTAACTGTATCATATTAAATGGTAAATTTTGTTCACCTTCATCACTTTCCATTACTTTCAGTGCCTCCAAATTTTCAGTACTAGTTTTCTCTCAACCCCTCTTCCCTTCCTCAGATAAATTATTTGAGCTGTGAACATTAACAAATGCATTTTCCAGCATTTCAGCCTTTTCCTTATTTGTTACTGCAACCTCATTCCCATTACACACCACCGATAGCTCCAATCTCCTTTCTCCACCCATCTTTTTAATCATTGTCCACACTGTGGTGTTTGTCACCGATTAACTTCACAAGTCGACAGGTATCCGTTTTTGCTGTGCATAAGGTTTATTCAACAGCCCTTCAACATTTGTCTATTGCATCTCCTGACCACAACACCCAGAGCCCCCCCTAGTGGCCACACACAGTAGACAACAAAGTCAACTTGGAACATTTCCATTACATATGACATCTCAACCCCCCCCCAAGGTTTGGTTTTACAGTTCTTCCGAACCTGGTGATGACTTGACTCAAAGGTTTAGGTGAACAAGGTGGTTCAGAAGGAAATTCACTCTTGCTCTGCACTAGGTCTTGTTCTGATGGTCCACACTGTCTTTGTTGGTCCTTTTGGTTGGGAAGAGTCTATATTTGGAGGTGAGGAATGCTCTTGGCTCACCAGTTGGATGTGGCGCCCGTTTCTCCTGGGTGTATCGCCTCGCTCAGTCTCCAGTGTGAAGGAGCGTGGCGTTACTTCCTGGCGCTGCACCGTTGCGGTGGTTGTCCACGCCTTTTCTGAGTGGTGGAAGAGGTTTGGTAGAGTATTTGCGGTTGTAGTACTTTTCATAGCACTGCTTAGCTTTCACATCATTTGTTTTGACCTTTTCCAGGTCAGGCCACATTGGCTGAAGACTCTCTTTCAAGACCGGGAGTGTTGTACGGATTTCACGACCCATCAGCAGTCTGGCTGGACTTTCCTTTGTTGGTTCGGTATGGGTAGAACGGTAACTCAACAGTGCTTGGTGTGGGTCATCCTGTTTTAAAATCTATTTTGCAGTCCTCACAGCTCGTTCGGCCATGCCATTGGCCTGTGGAAAATGGGGACTTGAGGTGACATGGTGGAAATCATATTCCGCTGCAAAGTGTCTAAACTGTTCAGCTGAGAATTGAGGTCCATTATCAGTCATTAACTGCTCGGGTATCCCAAAGCGTGTGAAGATACCTTTCAGCTTTTGTATGACTGTATCTGAGGTTGTCTTTGGCAGTTCCAAGATTTCA